>JAODUD010000134.1:8916689-8926911 GCA_026784285.1 Stomatorhinus walkeri
GCGGCGGGGCAGGAGAAACACGGCGGCCGTGCAGGAAGAGGGACGGCGGCGGGGCAGGAGAAACACGGCGGCCGTGCTGGGAGAGGGACGGCGGTGACTGAACACAGGCTGGCTCGCTCACCCGTATGCGTGCGCCCGTGGTCCTTCAGGGCTGACAGCGTGAGGAAGGAATAGTGGCAAGACGGCCACTCGCACTTGTAGGGCTTCTCCCCCGTGTGCAGCTTGCAGTGATTCTTCAGGGCCCAGCGCTCGCTGAAGGAGCGGTCACACAGGTCACACTCAAACTTCCTGCAGATGGAGGGAGGGGGCAAGAGAGGGAATGTGGGACAGAATGAGGAGGAGAGAGGGAGGCAGGGAGAGAGGGATTGAGGGGGAGCAGAAGAGACGGAGAGAAGGAGAGAGATACAGAAAGAGACAGAGACAGAAGGTGTAAGCAACTTTTGCTGTTCAGTCAGCAGAACCCAAAGAGCCCATCAGCACCACAGATGGACTCTGACACTGCTATTCCAGGGGTGATCAGGTGGTCAGCTGGAGGAACGAGACTCAGGTAAGGGTCAAAGACCCCTGAGAGCCACTTTGGGCACTGCTCTTGGGAGTCACACACCTAGGCTACCAGCAAAGGGACCAGCAAGAGCAGGCAGCCACCTGACGTCCTCAGGGACAGGATGGCCCATCACCCGAGGCAGACATTGATTTCCCTGTCAGACCACTGCTGTTTATCCCCACGGGCTCCATGGTACTGTTACAGCCAGGTGCACATAAGCAGGGATTAGGGGCCACACCACTACTCTGAATATGGAGAGAGGAACAGAGTGAAGGCAGAAGTTGAAACCTTTCAGACTAGCCAGTGGGAGCGACCAGTTCCAGCCCCACCTCCAATATCCTCCCACAACGATGTCATCCAGCTCCTTGCTTATACTTGGTTATAATCAGCTGGCAGTGACTGACACTTCGAGGCTGCAGGTTAAACACAGCAATAGATGCGAAACAACCATTTGTTTTCAGTAGAGATGACACAGAATGAAAATTTAATGTCATGATTATAGTGACCAAAATGATCTCATTATCAGTATTATCATGGTATTGTTGAAAATGTGCTGAAAATGTTCAAAAAGTACTGACACAAACTGAAATCATTTCACCAAGTTTTATATTGAAAACCACAAATAAAATTAGCAGCAGTGTGCACTTCTTGTTTGTATAAACATTAAAATAACAACATAGCCAATAGCTTATGTAAACACATGAAAATCATATCAAATGTGTGTTAATATTAATGAATATTGGTTGTCACTGCCATCTGCCATGTTTTCACGGACACAAACCAAACCCACGCTGCAGGCTACGCCTGTGCATGAGACTTGCTAACTTTGGTTGATGCTTGACTATATCTAACCATACTATATCTAATCATTCCAAGCATGGTAATCAACCACGGTTATAATGATAATTAAAATTTGAAACAATAATACTAACTGTCTGGAATTTTATCATGGTTTCCCGTGAAGCCGGAAACTATTTCATCCCTATTTTTCACGTAATACGCCTGCTGTAGCAGTAATCTGTCTGGCAACTGGACAATGGATCTAGAGGAGTCAGGTTTCCAGGTGTTGCGTGGATTTAAAACATGAATGGAGGGGGTGAAGGTTAGGCTGTCAGCAAATACTGCCAAGGAAGCCAAAAGACCGGCCCAGGAGTTTAGCTACTGCAGTACTGGTTTAGGAATTGGTGTACTGGTTTTGTGACTAGTGAACTGATTCAGGAACACCTGGATGGTGCTGTTTGTAGTGGCATTGAGAACGCAGCCTACAGAGCTGTATAAATATCTGATGGGGGGAGCAAGCCTCCTGGGGGCTGAGTAACACTGACGGGGCAGAAGGAGGGATGGAGATGGGGGGGAATCCTGAAAAACCATAAAGGTGCTCTTTAACTGAATAGGAGGAGGAAAAAAACATGACAGAGAAGGTGATCTGATTGGGGAGTCACTCTTTGACCCTTCTGCCAATTTTCCTCTCTCTTCCCGAGGGTACTGCTCTTGTACCTTTAAGTGAGGTACCTATACCAAATCACTTAACTGTTACTAAATGCAAAAGGTTTGTTTGGCTGGAAACTATGTCCTGCTTCATATCCAGCTGAGAGCCAGACCAAACTCTGCCATACTGGTACATTTTCAAAAAGTCTGTGATGCTTTTTGAAAGTCCTCTCATGTCCAAGTCACATTAAACATACCAGCAGACATGGGCCTCTCCGCATTCTGCTCCGAGGCCTCAAATCGGAAGACTCTAGACCAAATTAAGCAAATGAAGATTAAACAATGCTGGAATCTAGAGCGAGACAGGTATTAGCTTAGGGCGGTCATGCTTCAAGTCTGTTTGGAGACGGAGATTTGGGAGACTGGCAGAGGAACGTGCAAGCGTGAAAGAGGGAGCCCCTATACAAGTCAATCCAAACGGCATTAGGAAACATTCAGTAAACATTAGGAAAGACACTCATCTGGGATTACAGCCTCCTGAAAGCATGGTGGCCCTCATTAATTCTATTTAATGTGGATCTGAACTTGACGCAACTGCTGCATGTTGTTTTCGGACAAAAGCAGTTTTGGGATCTGCAGTACAACAGCTTTCAGATGCTGAAAGCTTTCTAAGTGGAAACAATCTGTGTGTATAAACTGCTGCGATATTAGCTTGGCTGCTTCTAGAACACACACACACACACTTAAACACACGCACAGGCACATAAACACACACACATAAGCACACGCACACACATTTGAAGGATCGAGGCTCAGGCTGAAAGCATCCAGCATCTTACTGGAGTCTGTGAAGAATCTCATCCCGTCAGGCCTCGTCACGGCTAACAGGACATGGACAAACACGGCAAACACGCAAGCGGCATCATTACCCGACAGAGGAAACACACGCACTGATGACAAGGAGACTGTGTCCGAGCACCGGAGGCCCGCAGCTCAGAGCTATGCCGGATTCCCCTGACAGCATGTCCACTTATCACCTGCCCCTTACCCACAATGCACCTCTGTCTCAACACAAGATGAGATTCATCTATGAAGTTATGTCTTGCGTCTAGAGTGGGTGGGTGGGGAGGTGTTTCAACCAAAATCCTTCCGGTGTCAGAAACTACAGGCCGGCGAGCTGAGGAAACGGGGGTAATTATGTCAGAAGCTATGTAAACAGGCCTGGGATCCATATGCGAGAGGTGCCAGCCATCCATCGGCGCTGTCTGACTGCCAGGGCGCTCGGAGCGCGTCGCCATCTCGCATCTGCTATCAGCCTTGTCTCCATTCTCTTTATGGGCTGGAACCGGGGAAGGTGGGGGGGGGGTCTTAGGGGGGCCCTGGCTGTCAATGGTTATCATGCACCTTCAGATATGGTAACTATGGACACTGAAATGCTGCTCTTCTAGTAAGGTGATTCGAATACGTTCTCTGAGTGTATGTGTGTGTGTTTGTGTCATGGTACAGACACTCAAATGCATTAACAGTTTCATAAAACTGCAATTATGCTGTTTCTGCAGTTAATACACATTATCTTAATACATTTAAAGTGAATTACTATAAATACTTCAGTAATGATTATCAAAAACAATACAACCATCCGCGACCCTGCATAGAACAAGTGGGCACAGAAAATGGATGGATGATGGGTGTATGTTTGAATGGATGGATAAATTTTCCATGTGAGGAAATATCATTGCTAATTTCCTTCAGCTCAGTAACGCTCAGGCCTGTTTTGGCTTCATTTGTGTGGCTCTTCACTCATTTACATATGCATTCACATTTATACTCCAGTGCCAATAAAAGAGACTGATCTCATGGCGTCTGACAGAGGGAAGGTGGCCTGCCAGCCCCAGATTAATCTTTTATTTACATAATAAATGGAATTACCCAATTTTAGCCAGGATACACTCATGCACTGAATGTCTGTTAGTTACCGAGCGCAGGGACGGGTTTATGAATGAGGCCACTCCTCTACATGGCGTCTCGTCAGATTGCATCAAAGTGCATCAAAACCCGCACAAGCAGGTGGACTGGTGAAAGGTCAGTCTGCTGCCACGGAGACAAGAGGCACGCTGTGCTTAATGCTGGTCTGCTAAGCCTGAACTGGTAATGCTTGTCTGCTAAGCCTGAACTGCTAATGCTGGTGTGCAAACCCTGGTGTACTAACCCTGATCTACTAATGCTGGAGTGCAAACCCTGGTGTGTAAACCCTGATCTGCTAATGCTTGTGTGCAAACCCTGGTGTGCTAACCCTGATCTGCTAATGAATTTGTGCAAACCCTGGTGTGCTAACCTTGATCTGCTAATGCTTTTGTGCAAACCGTGGTGTGCTAACCCTGATCTGCTAAGGCTTGTGTGCAAACCCTGGTGTGCTAACCCTGATCTGCTAATGCTAGTGTGCAAACCCTGGTGTACTAACCCTGATCTGCTATTGCTGGTGTGCAAACCCTGGTGTACTAACCCTGATCTGCTAATGCTGGTGTGCAAACCCTGATCTGCTAATGTTGGTGTGCTAACCCTGATCTGCTAATGTTGGTGTGCTAACCCTGATCTGCTAAGGCTTGTGTGCAAACCCTGGTGTGCTAACCCTGATCTGCTAATGCTAGTGTGCAAACCCTGGTGTACTAACCCTGATCTGCTATTGCTGGTGTGCAAACCCTGGTGTACTAACCCTGATCTGCTAATGCTGGTGTGCAAACCCTGATCTGCTAATGTTGGTGTGCTAACCCTGATCTGCTAATGTTGGTGTGCTAACCCTGATCTGCTAATGTTGGTGTGCTAACCCTGATCTGCTAATGCTGGTTTGCAAACTCTGGTGTACTAACCCTGACCTGTTACTGCTGGTGTGCTAACCCTGAGTTGCTAATGTTGGTGTGCTAACCCTGATCTGCTAATGCTGCTGTGCAAACCCTGGTGTACTAACCATGATCTGCTAATGCTGCTGTGCTAACCCTGATCTGCTAATGCTGGTGTGCTAACCCTGATCTGCTAATGCTGGTGTGCAAACCCTGGTGTACTAACCCTGATCTGCTAATGCTGGTGTGCTAATGCTGGTGTGCTAACCCTGATCTGCTAATGCTGGTTTGCAAACCCTGGTGTACTAACCCTGACCTGTTATTGCTGGTGTGCTAACCCTGAGCTGATAATGTTGGTGTGCTAACCCTGAGCTGCTAATGCTGGTGCGCAAACCCTGGTGTACTAACGCTGATCTGCTAATGCTGGTCTGTTCAACACAAGCTCCCCAGGCAACGAGCTTCTGTTATATACAAAAACCCAGATAACTGTCCGGTAAGAAAACTGTGAACGACGCCCACTGAGTGCAGGCCTGGAAAGCCGGGTCCCCCCACAAGGCTGGGAACTCCCCACATCGAGAGCGGGGTCTGGGGTCACTAAAGAAGAACGGCACGGCTCTATAAATCAGCATGCAAAACAAAGAGGCTTAACAATGATATTTATCCTGAACCCTGCGAGACGGAGAGGGAAGCCAGGCAGACGCAGGGGCTTAAATCCTATTTACCCTGCTGCAGGGCAAATGCACACACAGTCAATTTAATGTAGACGGGGGACTTGATAAAAGGGAGCCATACATGTAACCCCCTTAAGCCTGATGAACAATCAGCAACTCTTATCTCAATATTGTTTCCCTCTTATTTTGGCAATAACTTAAGGGGGGAGTTGGCTGTGGAGGGGGCTGGTTAAATAGAGGAATGCGGTTTGGTGGGCCTCCCCATGAGGTGGCCGGTTATTGCCTGTATGATATTACACCCCATCCCTAAATCTCAATGCAGCTACCAATATATAAAATAAATAAAACATTAGGCCACGGTAGATCATCACTTTGTGCATTGCCTTAGAAAGTTTTCGCATTTTTATAATCCACGTCCTACCTTATTAATGCAGTTATTATGATGATGATTCACATTAAGCACGACACCACCCGCTGCTCATATAAGACCACTGCAGAAGCAGCTTCACTGTGCAGGAGATGGATTAGTATAAAGGCCTACGAGGTAAACAGCAAAGCAGAGGAGCGGTGAAGCTACCAGCCTTTCCAAAGAACAGAGTGTCCTTCAAGCGGACACCTGCCACACCAGGTTACTCGGAGCTCTGAACGTGCACGCGGGCTGAGGAGAGAGGAGGACGCACTCGCTGCCGGTGGCCCAGAGAAACGGACCCTGGGAAAAACCGTCCCATCCTGAATGATGACGTCATGACCTGAGAGCAGCAGGCACACCGTGAGGCACCCGTCATGGGACAACCATATCTGGGGGTCATAGATGAGCTCAATCCCCAGCCGTTCAGTAGTGCCCCCCCGCTAGCAATCAGCTGGCCCCCACTCCATGCTCCTGCCGCGTAAACTCAGAGACGCTAATGGGACAGGGGGGTTCACCAGTTTTACCACGATGGCCCATTGCCGCAAGTTCCCTTTACCGAGTTAAAAACAGAGTGACTGATGGTAAAAGGCAGGCGACCTAAAATGGGAAATAACCCTGGTCTGTTTTGTCTTAAATCTCCACCTGCAGCGCATCACAAAATGGCAATTTTTCACATGACCCAGCTCGTTGTAACACGTGATAAAACCTGAGATTCTGGGTTTCTTGAGAGCCCGCGCGCATGGTGGATGACAAACGAGCGGAAGTCCCGGATGCCGATCGCAAAATGTGGAAGGTGCCCACCGCGAAAGGAATCGGAGAGCCATCCGCTCCGGATTTTGATTAAATACCGAGCAGGATTCACGCACTGTACATTTAATAAAAGGTAAAGTGTGTACGTCAGAATGCAGAGCGCTTGGAATCGCTCGGCCGTAAAAAAGGCGCGTTTGGGGCCACATGCGGGCGAGAGCTTGCATATTTACTCTGCTCTGCATCATTTTAAAATAATGAGTTTTATCCGTTATCTAATTAACTGGGGCCTCGCTTAAAATTAGGAGCCTTCATCATTTAGCCCACGGTTGTTTAGTAAATTGGCTCGGTGGCACAATAGCGAGTCTGGAGGAGGGCTGGGGGGGTTGTTGAGGAAAGTGTGGGGGGGTGGGGGGAGATTCCAGGGATGGGGGTTTGCTCATTACTTGAATTATAATTCAATGATCACCTCAGATCGCACCAGGGCCATAAATCAGGGCCCTGACACAAGATGAAAAATTGTATTAATAATATGGAACCTATTACACAGTCCAAAAAGCGCCTTTGATAAATGACATTGTTCAGGCTTGACAATGATTGCGTTTAAAACATTATTTCTGTTTGCCGCGCGCTGAACTCCCGGGGAGGAGTTTACCGCGGTAAGGCGGCAGCGGTGGTAGCGACAGGCTCCTGGGCCCCGTGCAGTCTGCTGATAAAACACCCCGACCTGCGACCCGGAAGCGGCCGCCGCCAGGCCCGGCAGCGCTCCACTGTTTACACCCCTGGAATATGCACTTAACTTGGGCGACTCCAGTAAAATGCACCTTTGCTTAAATGTACAAAATTGAACCAGAAACAAATGACGCAGAAGATTAAAAAGGCTGTTAAAGGAGCGGGTGATTAAAGGGGAGGGTATGTCGCACTGTACACCGTGAGGGCAAAAGGACAGAGAGACTTGGGGACAGCAGAGAGACTATGGGTGACTAATTTAGTCGTAATTAATTATTGCTTAGTACTTTATGTTTACCCAACTTGCAGTTTTAACCTTGTGCACAGCGGGATACTTCACTGGGAAGTACCTTGCTCAGAGGTATGAAAACAAGCCGTTTTTAGGACTCGCCCTGTGTCCTTCACGGCCTTCCTGTTCACTGGCCCTGCACAGGTTCTGACTGAAAATGAGTGAACAAGAACATCAGGAAAACAATAACGACCACCCATGTAACTCAGAGTCCTAGATGTCAGCAGGCCTAACTGTGGGCCGCACAACGGTGGGGACAGAGCTGTGTGAACATTCAGAGCAGTGCATTGTGGGATGTGACAGTAACAAGGGAAAGATGGGTCCCATGCAGCCCATCATAGGTACAGTATAAGTTGCCCTTACACCCCACTCTGGAAACCCTACAGGGTGGGGTGGCTTCTTAATAATAATTATAATGACTTTTCTCATTAAAAAATCATAAAGCAGCAGCCTGGTGAGTAATACAGTGCCGGCTGATCTGTCCGTGTTAAACAAATAGGTTTATAAAAAAAAGACGTGATGAGAAAGGGGGCAGAACAAGGATGAAATGGGGGCAGGAGGGTGGTCGAGGACAGGGGTACAGGACAAGGACGGGGTGGTGGGCCAGACAAGCAAGGGGCAGGACAAGGACGGGGTGGCATGAATAGGGGCAGAATGAGAACGAGGAAGACAGGTGAGGGCAGGCAGGATGGACAGGGGGCAGGATGGGGCGGGAAATTTCAAGAATCTGCCTCCAGAGAACGCACTGGAGTTCAGGAAGGGTCAAAGGTCAAAGTGGGGAGCCAGCGGGCTGAACAGCATGCTCTTCGTGTGTGATGGGCTATCAGTTCTTGGCTTTGGAGTTGACTCAGGTGGGAGGGAGAAGGTGCCCTGTGCCGTGATGTCAGAAGAGGGGCTAACGATGAGGTCATACAGCATGAATAAACATGAGACGTCATAGTAAATACAGTCACCACTTCCTAAAGGCCTCTTTCAATCCATAATTCACCCGCATCTGACTGACATCTGACAATGTCCAGAAAAGAAAATGTTATGCTGCAGATCTCACTGAGGCTGGAGATGTTTCTGAGAGACATTCATGAAAAACACACCAGCCAATGACTAAACCTGCTCACTCCCCCCCACCCCCCACCCGCTAGCCTCACACACAGAGAACACACACAAATACTATGCCTTAAAATGCAAAGAAGAAGCATGCATGTGGGCACACACGGAAAGCACACGAGCACACTAATGAACCTGGTATACACACACACACACACACACGGAAAGCACACGAGCACACTAATGAAACTGGTATACACACACAAACACACGGAAAGCACACGAGCACACTAATGAAACTGGTATACACACACACACACACACACACACACAGAAAGCACATGAGCACACTAATGAAACTGGTACACAGACACACACACACACACAGCTTACATGTCCTCCATCATGGCCCAGGTGCACTGCTTGTGGCACTAACAGCAGTGACAGGACTACAGATCATCTTCCCAGGTCTCTAGGTGTCGGGGTTGCTCCTGCCTCACCAGCCCCCCCTCTATGACACTGACTCACCTTCCCTCTCATCCACATCATTACTCTCCAGCTACAGGACGCGTACAGGGAACAGCGTTCCATCTGACCTGTCACCCCAGTGACCCCCCCCTTCCTCCCTGAGCGGTCATACTGGAGTACACGTCCCTCCAGTGACCGGATCCCCTCTACACCTGCTCTATCTGCGTGTGAAGCCCCTGGCGCTGAGGGTCTGCAGCATTTTAGCTGACATCCTGATTAAAGTTCTGTGAGATGCCATGAGGAGATCCCCTGAAAACACACACAAGTGACCCGCCTGGGCAGAAAAGCTGAAAACTGAAGAGATGATGCTTTATTTGCCTTTTGCACAAGTACTGGTGGACTGGAAGCGAAGCTTGGGCTCAGAACCAGGGTCAGGCCATGCATCCGGCACATTTTGGGATTCAAACTGGCAACCTTCTGATCACAGGCACAAAGAAACCCGCAATATAAGCAGCCGATCTTTCAAACTCAGTAAGTTACTTTGGGAGCGAAAGCAAAGTTTTTAGCCAACTTGCAATATTTGTACTTCAGTGTAAAAGTGTCAATGACGCGAGTTTGACCCGATTTCCCCAAACAGCACCTCTGAAGCCCCCCCCCCCCACTCTCACGGTTCTGCCCTGAGGCCAGAAGCGCTCCTCTTACTCTGTGTACCCGACCCACTCTCAAAGCCGCGTATGGAGGCTCTCGCTGCGGGGCCACGCCCTCCCCCCGCCCCCACCCACATCCGTTTGCTTTGAGAGCTCATTCATCTACATCGGGAGGGCCAGCAGAATAATATAAATCACGAATTTCCCAAATATAACAATATTTGTATTGGAAGGTAGGGTTGTAATTGATGACTGCAGCTGCGCTAATTAAAAAGCGGCAGCATTCCATTAATCTTGGTCACGCGGCGTGACTGCCTTTCCGGCACGGGGACACGCCCCGTCCCCAGGACCCTGTCTAGCTTCAGGGGTCTCCATGTATGATTGGGTGGGGGGGGGGGGGGGGCGGGTT
>JAODUD010000134.1:8959393-8987316 GCA_026784285.1 Stomatorhinus walkeri
CCAGAACGCCCTGGAAGCCCTCATCAGGACCCGGGCCAGTGTGAACCCCGCTCTCAGACGCAGAACGCCCCGGAGGCCCTCATCAGGACCCGGGCCGGTGTGAACCCCGCTCTCAGACGCAGAACGCCCCGGAAGCCCTCATCAGGACCCGGACCAGTGTGAACCCCGCTCTCTGCCCCAGAACGCCCCGGAGGCCCTCATCAGGACCCGGGCCGGTGTGAACCCCGCTCTCAGCCGCAGAACGCCCCGGAAGCCCTCATCAGGACCCGGGCCGGTGTGAACCCCGCTCTCAGCCGCAGAACGCCCCGGAGGCCCTCATCAGGACCCGGACCGCTCAGCAGCCCCACGCCACACTCACATTTCAACTCTCCTTACTTCTCCCTCCTCTTTAATTTAGACCTATATAATAATTTTACGTTCAGAAATGTTCACTTATTAATCAGATTTTGCGGGCAACGTTACTTGGATTTTTCTGTGCGAAAAATGGGGACTTTCACTTAAATAGGGTCTATAGTAAAATATTCGTAAAGCACATTTTAAATTTTACCTGTAAAGTCAGTTTGTAACAAGTGCATTTAATCCAGCATGATACTAAATCTTAATGTTAGACTTCACTTCCTTGGCCTTTTCTTAACCATTCTCCATTTGCCTGCCCAGAGCTGCACAAACCCAAAATTAAAATGGTACCCTTGCCCCCTATCTAATTGTGGCAAACGGCATACCAAGAAAATGCCGTCTTCATAAAAAGAAAGGGCACTTATTTGTGTCCCTCGAACCTTTTTGCTTACAGTAGGACGTCGCTGAAATCAGATGTGGTCCCCTGTAAGGTGCAGAGCGCACCCAGACACTCCAGCAATTCTCATAATATGTATCCAGTAGTATTTATTTCCCACTTTATTCCCGCTTTTCTCCCCTCACACCGCTGACCTTCTCTGTGCTTTTGTGCTTTTCTGTAGCTAAGTGCTACA
This sequence comes from Stomatorhinus walkeri, assembly GCA_026784285.1. NCBI lineage: Eukaryota > Metazoa > Chordata > Actinopteri > Osteoglossiformes > Mormyridae > Stomatorhinus > Stomatorhinus walkeri. The sequence continues at coordinate 8,960,362 of JAODUD010000134.1, forward strand.
CAAACAGCATAAAAATAAACCCGCGGTACCATTTCGTGGCAACCTGGTTGAAAAGGCAGAAACATTAGGAACATTACAGGCCATAAAAATTCGCTTCCCAGTCAGAATTAAGGAATGAAAAGTTGTCAGACTTTAGCGTCAAAGACAAAAAAATACAGACTTTCCATAAGATACATTTTAAACATAATATACTACATAGATATTTTATAAGGGAACATTTGTTGGAATCATCATGCTTATCTGATGTATTTTGTAAGCTATAAACTCATTAAAATTAAAGACAAATAGTAATGAACCATTTGTCTGATTCGAAAATCAGTGAATGGGAAGAAAAAAGTCCCCGACACCACCGTACTGAACAATGATTCGCCATCAGATACATAAAAATCAACAAACTGACCTTGTAATTTTTGGAGGGCAGCGATTTGTGAACTTGCAGGGTATTGTATGAAAAAGCCCACACGCCGTCCCTCATTAACAGCCATGTTAATTTCACCGCTCTCCGTTCATTTTCATTGCGGTGCTGCGGGGACTTATTACCGCGCGGTCTTTGTCCTTGCAGTAATTGCCCTCTGCGCCAAACAGTCTCTGAGCACCGGCATGGGCCCCCCGGGGACCCGCAGCCTCCCTTCAAGGCCCCCCGGTACCGCCGACATGTCCTAGTTAAAGACACACCGGGAGGGACGGCCTCACAACATCGGAGTCCTGGCGCTTTTTTAACGAAAAAAAAAAAACTGTTCCTTAATCACGTCATTAGGGAGCTGAAAGGAGCGGAGCGGAAAACGCGGCGGGATCCGAATTCGCGGGGTTTCAGCTTCCATTAAGCGGGCTTTGTTTGGCCCGCACTGCTTAAGCAGAAATCATGCTAAACAAACAGATACACACCCCGCAAAGCTCGTGTTATGTGTGCGGTAATAAAACACGTGTATGCGATCTATTAGCATGAGTCCCTGGCATGATTTGTGGGCTTATAATTTTTCTTTTGCGCTGAACCTGAAAATTCAGCGTTTTATGTCCCTTAGATTTACGGAGTTCGCGTTATTAATTGTTGTTCCAGTGATTAAGTTATTTACATTTAACAGTATTTCTTGTCATTTTGAAATATTTTAAACTCTATTAGTCAAATTATTACAACAAAGCACTTTTCTTAATTCAGCACTATAGAAACATCTACAAGCATCAAATACGTCGAACAACCTAACACGGTCATCATTCAGAAATACTCATCTGACGACTCTATTTTGCTGCGTGAAAAAAGTGACCTGGCCCCACCTACTGACAGAAAATTGACATAGCAACACAATAAAAACGGAATGAAACCGTTCTTGTAATGATAATGTCTCGTATCTCTATAAGGAGCGTTTTACATTTTACAACAGATTAATACAATAATAAATTTTCTTCCAAGGTAGATTTTGCAATATAAACTATACAAGTTTCATAGTTTAAAAACCTCAAAATGCACAAAAAAGAAAAAAAGACTGGCCAATTATTTCTGTATCAGACTCAGGAAAAACTTTGAGTATGAAATTGTTTCTTCTGAATGCATTGCAACTGATTCCATTACGGCAATGCAGCTGACCACAGAAAATAAATGCAGGAAAAAGAAATATTAAATCCACAGCAGGATCTACTGGATACTATCAGAACTACATAATATTTATTCACTTAAAAACTAAGTGACAATTGTAATGAATCTCTCACAACCAATATTAGAAGGTGTATTTCAAAGAAATAATGTGGTATAAACTGAACATTTCCCAGGAAGAGCCTTCATTTCAGCTCTACCATAATTTTGTTTTACGGTTTCTGTTAACAAACAAAATGGCTGCCATTTGTGTTTCCACGGGTTCATTTTCACTATTACTGAAACCTTCGAAATGGCTTTGAAGGAATGTGCTTAAAAGAAACACTATTTAAAGACTGTAATTCTACCTGTTAATACAACACATAGTGTTTTTTATTATTATTTAAATTTGTTGCCTCTGAGCCTTAACAAAATGGTGTTACGTGTCCTTGGGAAAAAAAAAACAGATGAACATTTCTTTTACGTGTACCCTCCCGAGGCTCTACTCCGGTTATGTTTAACACAATGGTTAGGGCGTAACAGACACCTGCTGTCGAATATTTCAAACTTGTTTTTACATTGACCTTTTTGCAGGAGAGACATCAAAGGGGAGAAAGTGCAGACAGCACAGTGATATATACAAAAATGAATGATCTATACAAATTATTTACGTTATTGCTGAAAATAGGCTACACCAACTTTTCCCATGTGATCAATTTGTCAGTAGAGTCACCCGACACTCTTGTTGCTGGCCATGACTCTTCCATCCTCTAACACCCAAGAGGAAAATCCTGGTGCACCATAAAATCCGAAGGGTAATATTCATCCGTGCTGCAGTTGCAGACCATGACCCTTTTACAACCTCATCCGGTGACTCAATTAGCCCTTCCGAGTTCTGTCCCTCACTCTGGATGTGCTCCAAGAGATGTGTACGTACCTCACGGTCATCATTCAGTGCCCTAAGACAACGCTCGCCCCACACATTGTCGCCACTGGCAGAATGAGCTGTATACTGAAACCAGGAAACAAACCAGCCCACGCATACATTCATCCACAGCGCAATAAATGAAAATGCTTTGTGACCCAAAAGTAAACAAATTACCACAGTAAAGGAATGTAAGTTCCTTGGGAGGGCTCCCGAGAGCCCTCAGCTCCTCAGGCTTAATGTAACCACTGCGCCACTGAGGTTTTCTACACTTTATCTGCACTGGTTTTTCTGTCACATTTCGCTTCACCAACTGTACCTCTTCGGAAAACAGCCCGTATCCCAATTTTTCATTTATACATCTTCTGAGACCCCCTGCCCCACCGCCGCCCCCTTAAACGGTGTGTCCATGAAACATCGGTAAGCCGGACTGATGGATGTGGCCTTGGGGAGCCCAAGACTGGCTCTGCCTGAATGTGAGATGTTGCAGTGTCACTTAGATGCTGCGAGATGTTGCAGTGTCGCTTAGGCAAACAAAGGCACAGCAGGCATCTCTCACCCGGCACAGTCACACACTTCAGGTGTCTGGAGGCCAGACCCTAACCGAGGTGTTCAAAGTGGGCAGTGGATTCTGCGTGGAGGGTTCTGTGCAGTTCAGGGTTAGGGGTAAAGCAGGTAACCATTTTTAAAGAGCTGCACTGTACATTTGAAAATAACGAATAAGGCATATAAAGAATGTTAAGCTCACACTGCAAAAGCATCTAGTCATGTCGCAATTTATCCTTCCATTACAGCATGAAAAGAACTCAAGACTTCCAGAGATGTTTACATTTGAAAGGTAGTATGAAAGCAGAAATTATCTTCTGAGGATGGTATCTGCTTTCTGCATCATATCCGAATCGTTATGCCTTTCGTGTGGAGCTCCTACATAACCCACCAAGCATCACTTACATTAACACAGATAAAGGTACAGTTCCGACCACTGGTCTGAGGTTCACGCGAGTAGTGTGAGTAACAATGAGTGACAGACGGGCGAACGTCTGGCATCAACAGATCGATACCCTTCACTCAGGACAGAGTCCCCTCAACCTGGCAACCCTCCTCATCTGATACGGCAATGAGCAATTGCTCTCTTTGCTGTCAAATTTTCAGCTGTAGGGGGAAGTGGACAAGTGGTAGTGGTGGTCGTGTGTGTGTGTGTGTGTGTGTGTGTGTGTGTGTAGCGGTGGAGGGGGGCAGGTTCCTAACAACAACGAGTGACAGGAAGCCTTGCGACGGCTGCCTTTCCAGACCCCTGCATCTACACCAAGGCCACCCGGACACAGTAACCTCCCAATTTGTTTGCAGGGACTAACAAATGGTTTAGTGCTCTAGGGCTCAGCAAACCAGACGCTGTTCTCGGGTACCTGTCCATCAACAGGCCAGCTCATCTTCCCCCCAGTCAAGTGATTCTTTATAAGCCCACTACCCCAGACTGAATACGCAAGTTATTCCTCACCACTCAACCATTCCACTTCTATAGACCAGAAGTTCTCCTCAGTGTGCTGAGCTATAGCCTAATTACCAGCCACATACCCTCCACCCCCAGAGCTGAGGCTAAATGCTGCTTCTCCTTCCCCATTCTTCTTTTCAGAGCTATGCAGTGCATGACACAAGCATTTGACAAATTGAGGACCGCTACTGTAATGACATACCTTTTCTCTCATCTTTTAATCACCACAGTTAATTACTCATTAACTTCCTTCCCCTTTAGTGTGCAACTCCTAAATCTCCCACCATGTGTCTCTCAAATAAATTAAAGCACTCCTCATCTCCAACGTGCAATTTTATCTTTTCTTACGACTGTCATTTGCACAAACAAGGAGTATTTTTCAGTTGTTCTGGTAGAATACCAATAAATGGATTTTAATCATTACCTCCATGAAACGATGTGTGCAAATCTCTCCAGATGGAAATCATTTGGAGCGCCGTAAAGGGCTTCCTGTAATTTCGCTTTACTGCAACACTAAACACAGTGCTGATGGACTCCAAAAAACTACGATCGAGCCATACTAACTCACCCCCCCCCCCCAGAGGAGGCACTGAGTTCATGGCAGAACAAAAACTAGTTGAACAGAGATTCCGATTCCCTGCTGAAAAAAAATCTAAAACTCAGACTAACATCATCCAGATGGATACACCTGGAAAAGACCTTGTCATGAACAGAAGAATGGGGGGTGGGTGGGGGAGCTCTGAAATCCTCCTAAGCCAAGGAACCAATGATGCCAGACCAGAAAAAAACAGCAATACAGGCAATACAAGAACCACACCAACAGTGATATATTTTTTAAATGGCCAAGTTTAACTGATGTTCAGTGGATAATTGGACACATTCACTGTCTGCAGCAGTGACATTTTATTAGCTCTGACCTTCATCACACAAGTTTTTCGTGTTTCCGTCTCTTTATTTCTCCTTGGGGCCTGTGATGCTATTTGGCTTGATTTGTCTCCTTACTGCCTCTCTCAGCTGTAACGTGCTCTGCCACAGGCCCAGTTCCTCTAAACACACAGTCCTCCAGCCACCCCTTAGCCAGCACACCCATCTTGCTGTCGACACGGAAATGGCGGACGGCGACTTTAAGCGCCCAATTACCGACGACAGCCCAGCTTGTGGACGGACACACAACGCGAAGAAAAACACCTTCAAGAAATTGAACAAGTACTTTGCAAAATTCTCTTTACATTACCCCTCAAATTTTCAATAACTCCTCAGTTGAGAACAACAAGTTGTGTCAGGGAAGCTGCTCGTTACTGATAGATGTCAGCCAAGGAAACACAGTAGCAATTCAAGGACCACCCATCCTTGTAGAGAGAAGCATTTCAATTATGTTTTTTTTTTTTATTCGGAAATGGGGATTTAGTTTATTGTAGCACCAATCAAAATTACAGCCCCCCGCATGCACCACACACACGTATACACACCCAACCCTCACTACTGTTAAGGGTCACAAACACATCAGGTCAGCATTGACTAGTCACCCTTTAACCAACCAAACTACCAAAATCATAAAAAAGCACTGGAATACCCAGGAAGACACCAGGATGCTCTCTCTGATAGGTGACCTTACAGCTTTAATTTGTGGCCTTGCTCAGTAGCCCAGCAGTAAAACCACTTAGCCGACCCTGGGATATGAACAGGCGACCTTCTGATCACAGGCACAGTATGTTTTGTGGTTAGTGCAGTTAAATGCGGGTCAATGACTCTGAGATCAGAAGAGAATCTGCGTATTTAAAGAAATGGCTCTGGACACCTCTGGATACCTCACATCTGAGCAGACGTCCTTCCCCTCGTCTCCTAAGAACGCCAGATAACAAAGTTTCATTTCAAATGCACAAATTTTGGCAGGTTGCAAGCATAAGTCAGTGCTTATCTGAGCTCCCAGAGAGACGTGACACTATTATGGCAGCCCGTGACTGACAAGCGCAAAGGAAATTTGCGCAGGAGAGGCAGAAGCAAGAGACAGAGCAAAGTCTTTCATTAGCAATGCAGATGTTCAGCCATAAATTAATCTGAGGTCACTATTCTCGTACTTAAGCGCCATTTAATAGGAGACGCTGCTCCAAGGGAGCATAAGGCCAAATCGATGCCAAGAGGAGGACGATCATGCTGCTGCCTCTGCTGCTCATCCTGGGCTAAGTATGTTAGGATACCTCTGGCTGCGGGGGCTGGATGGACAGGTGTTGCATTTGTGAGAAAACCGAGCCCCGGTTGACTCGGCATAGCTCATCATTTCTGGCCACTTCCGTTTTACGTTCACCCATCATACATTACAGAATTATAATTCCATTAAAATCCACAGTACAGCATCTTTACGGAGACTTCTCAAAAATAACAGAAGTGTCTTTCTTCGGATAATGGAAGGCAGGTCCATCCTGGTGCTAAGAGGGTATTGTGTGTGTGTGAGCATGTATGTGTGCGTGTCTATAAAAGCGTAGCTCTGCCAATGCTAAAACAGCGCTAACCCTCTATACTCACTGCCTGTGCAAGTGGGCCCTTCTGATTTGTGGGCTCTTCAGGGTCACATGACACCATAGCCATTGCATAGTCTATCTCCTGCATATCCCGACATGGACAGCCATTAACCAAGAAGCTAAAAAGCAACCTCACCACGAAGGAACAGTTACGAGGAAATGACCGTCTGCCTGGTACATATTTATCCAAATAACGATTCATTTCATGGCAGCACACCCCAACTGACACCACCCCAACTGAAAACACAAGAGACGCGTTCGATGGTCCTGCCCCTTCTCACGACACCTTGCTAATTCGGCTGTGCCACAGACTGGTGAAAACCACCGGGCCCATGGCTCTTGCACTGGACATGCGTCTCACATTACCAACGCTGGTCCCCCCAGCCTCCTCAGACGTCATCTTCTGTGGTCTTTACCGTGAGGTCTGCCAGCGTCCTGCGTGGACTTACATGTCACTTCCTAGTACATATTCATTTGTGCCACAGACGAGTGAAGCGTTATGTGCAATTTTATCGTATTACAGAGGTTAACGGACCATAAAGCTGTCCATTCATGGACAGCAATAGCTTGGAGACCATTCTAAAACCTAAAATGGCACTTTGGCACTGTAGTGTCATTGTCATTAGCTGACTGTTTCCGACAACAGCTCAGTCACATACTTAACCTTTATGTTTCATGGTTTAAAAAAATACATTACCAATTGACCTTTACTATTCCTTAGGGTTATATCATCTCAGATAATGCGATCCTGCTTTCAGTTAAAGTATCTGGGAAAAATGTTTTTCAGAACTGAATGTCAGTAGTAACACACGACAAAATATATTAAACAGGCTAACATGGAAGGCAAACACAAATTAATGCTCATCTCCACGGGCCTGTCAAAAGACCTTTACAACAAATGCGATTTTAAAAAGCATTTTCCCATGCAGACACATTTGTACAAAAGAGAAATTCTCTATCTTCAGCGGAGGAATTTGTCAGAATTATTTTGTGTATGAGAGAGAATAAAAAAAAAAAAACATAAAAGCACAATGATTCATAGTGGAAAAACACATATAACTGCTGTCTTGAACCTTTGTTTGTTTGACTTGTCATCAAACCACATACTTTGCTAAAGATTTTATGGTGAACACAAAGGTGGCATTATGGTCATCTAGTTGGGGCAAGGGGTTAGTCATGTGACAGGGCTGCTCATTCAGTTTACCTGTTTCTTGTTACCAGTCCCCTTAAGAGTGAATTTTCTTCCCCTTCAGTAATCATACCCAGACCCTAATGCCCTGCCAAGCCCTTCCAATGGGCCCGTTCAGGGTTTGGTTTCCTGACCCCCCCAACCCTCACCGGTTTATGTTAAAAGTCCCCCCATTATTTATCTGTTTTTGTTCTTCCGCACACCCCCCTCGCCTGACTCTGTCCGCCGTCACGCCCAGAGCGAGCCTTTCAGTCCTGACACGGGTGAATCGCCCCAGGCTCCCTGGACTTCATAAATCCCCCAACGAGGCTCCTCTGCTGCCCCGAGTTTAAATACTGCGCTGCGTTTCAGCCCCAGAATTCCGCGGGAACCCGCGGAGATCGCTAATGCACGCGGCGATTAAGAACGACTCAAACGCTATGTTGTTCAAAAGGCTGACAGGCTGTAATTTTCCCCATTATACGCTGCCGTTTAATTGCCTGCTACTGACATCCGCTGACACATTATGAAACAATGATTTACAATTATTCGGGCCATGAGAGGCGAACAGTGACATTATAATCAGCGACACTGCGGTTCCATCTCGTGCTTAGCATCTACAGCTAAATTTAAAAATTGTTTTTGCCCCCCCCCAAAGGAGTGTTAACCAGATTGTATTTGGAGATGGTAAAATATAATATTGAAAAGGGTGGGATAACAGCGTGGGATTGATTTTGAGTCAGGGTTTCATGTCAGACGCATGAAGTTGCCCAGCAGGGCAACGGTCGACCTATAAAAAAAGAATGCGACGGTCATCCAGCACGAATCCCACACAGAAGCAAAAAGCAAAGAGGCCGGCAGGGCCACCACTATAAATGATGGACAATTAAGGGGAACCGTGTGGCGTACGGATTTGGCCGGATCAGCTCCCACGGACACCATTTACTTAAAAGGCCGGATTGGCCTGAATGCGCTTCCTGCTCGTAACTATAAAGCGAAACATTAATAAAACACAAACGCATTAAACTGTGATGCAAAACGCAGCCCCAGCTCCTTTTAGAGAGGTGCGGATGTGAGCGTGACTGCGGCCACTGCGCAAACATCTAGCTGTCCTGATATTACGGCCATGCGTTATAGCTATTAAACTCCCCATGCATAATTTACTAAGTTGGGGGGGGGGGCTCCTCGGGGGAGGCCAGGCGCAAGGGGCCAAAATGCTGAATCCGGGCTGCATGCTGAAAGTGATGGAGGACAGCAGAAGCCCTCATTAAGGCTGTTCTGGCTGCCATGCGCTCACCTTCCAGAGGTCCCGCCCTGTTTTGTTTTTCCATTAAATATGAAGAATATCGCAATATACATTTTCGCCCTGTCGGCAGTTTGTTTGGAGCGTCAATAGGCAGTTTCCAGTGCTTTTCCAGACCAATTTACTGCCCTTCAGCCTGTTTCATTTCCTTCATTTCACCACTGAGACAAGCTTTGTCCCCACTGTGGTCTTCTTTGAGAAACTATGTTTTTCAAGCATAAAATACTTGGGGCTGCAAGACAGCTTGTTTCTGGAGAGAGCACAAGGCACATCATAAACTGGCATACTTTGAGTGCTGTGGGGTGTACATGGTCAGGAATCCTTACAGTACATTTCAGAAAGGTCCTTTACCTCAACCACAGTGGGCTGACCATCTGGCATGCTCGGCGTTGTCCCAGTGGCCTGATGGGTATGCTTCATAGGGGACCCCAAACTCCTGGGACGAATTTTAACCCCAGTCCAGCCCTAACTTCGACTGCTCGAGGTTCCAGCTTTATGAACCCATAAAGGTGTAGAACTGCTAGCTGCATAAGTCGCTTATCAAAGCCTGAACTCAGAGTAATCAAGAATTAGTTAACCTGTCTCTTGACCAAACATGATATATGGATCGTAACCCAACAGTCTTAAGACATGCCATCTCTCAGGCACCCCATCCCTCGGCCACCCCCTTCTCATCTCCCCAACACCATGCCTTATTCTCCAACAGTATGCCATCAGCCGCTTAACACTCCAGACCAACCCAAGTAATGACACGGACCTCATTGCTCACCAGGCATTACCGGACGTCAAGTCTTCTGTCAAGAGACTAGACTCACGAATGTGAGGAAAAGAAGAGATAAAGAGTCAGGGCAGGTCCCTCAGCGAACAGGTTTCTTGTCTGACTGGCAGGTGGGTCAAAGTTTCGGTTGTGCTATGGCCTTGATTTGCATCTGTTAATGAAATGCCACGCACAATGCGGTTTCTGAGCATCAACAACCTTTTCTTCGGTCTACGCCAAAAACATGCCCACCCCTGCTTGGGGAAAATAAGGTTGGGTGCTGGCCTGTTAGCGTGATATGCTAAGAACTCTGGAGTCGTTTAGGTGGTGCATCGGAATCCACACCAGTGTGGCGTGCGTGGGCCGCAAAGAGGCAGCGGTGCATTAATGAGAAAAGCATACTCATTTGATAAAAAATAAAAGTGCACTTAAAGCAATCATTTTCCATCTCATAACGCAATGAAAAAATAAATACACAGCATATAACACTGGCCTGAGCTGGCCTAATTCATTAGAACGTATTTATGTTATTCTACAAAATATAAATGAAGTACTTTAATGACCACGGGAGATCAGTTATGGAGAGAAGGTATTCATGAAAAGAGGCAATTAGCATGAGCGGAGTAGTTTTCTAAATAGTCATGCAATTAAGGCGAATCGAGATGACATGTATGTAATGGCGCTCAAGCACCCGCTAACACAGCTGCTGAATGGTAATACTCTAAGATGTGCTCCCCCATTACTGCGAGCAGCCACTTAAACACGGAGCAGATGTTAAGTCTTGTCTGTTCATCAACACAACAGACGCCTTTGATATCTTTCCCCACTTCTGTCAAGGAGACATCAGAGGCAGAGAACCAAACAGGCACGACTACATCATCTTCATGTCTGCACACAGTGTGGTTAGTAAGCGTGAGAGGCCCTTTATGACAGAAGCCAGAGATTATACCACTCGACAGTTCCTGTGACTCTTGCATGCTCCATCAGTGTGAAGGTCAACTTTGGTCGGTTTGTTTGTGCTGTGTGTGTGTGCGTATGCACTCAAGGAAGAGCTCGCGATATGGTGAGCGAGCAGATGAATGCTGTGTGTAGCGCCCAAGTCCAGGAGGCTCAGAGTGAGGCTGAATGAGAGAGATGACTTGCAATCACTCCCCACGGCCAAAGGCCCACAGCCCCCATGCTGAAAAAACCGTTACAACCCTGCATCAACTTACCCTTTACACCAAAAATAACCCAAGGAGCAGCAAATGAGCACAAAGCAATGACAGAGCAATACTAATACTAATAATGATACTAATAGCAGAGAAATTAATCACAGAAAAGCAGGTTAGAGGAACCGGCTACAGTGATACCATACTGGCAGATCACCATACCAACATGAAATCAAACATGTCAGTTCACAGGATGGAATGGGACCAAACCTAAGTACACATGGTGTTGAGCACTATGTTAACAACACTGCAACAATGCTGCAATGAATGTAGGCAAGTGATTAACCAGGACCTAAGTATCTCCCCATAACAAACCCAACATCATCTTACTCATTTTGGTGCCCAGAAAGCCAGACTTACTGTATTCCTGTAAGGAATGATCACAGAGACTTGTGTTCTATCATGCAGCTTGTAACCTTTTTCTAAGCTCCCACCTCCTCCTCTCCTGGTGCTCTTCCTGTAAAGGTCCCTCACCCACCGACGTCATGGCACTCACCCACAGACGTGGCACTTGTACTCCCGCATGCCCAGGTGCCTTTTCACATGGTTGCGGGCATCTCCAAGCTGAGCGGTGGCAAAGTTGCAGATCTTGCATTTGAAAGGCTTCGACCCTGATGAAAATTAAATATTAACTGGTGTGAACTGGTGTGAGGCAAACCATTACCCCAGTGTAATCATGGGTGTACTTGAAACCACTACCCCAACACAGTCACAGATATACCATACAGAAATCACCATTTTGGGGCAAACATTTCTGATTTAACGACAAACTCTGCTTTCGACACAAACTGGTCTCCTCTTAATTCGAGGGCAGTCAAAGAAAATCAGGGGACAGTGAGAAGCCCAGGTCTGCTCCTTCTCCCTCCAAGAGAGGCCAGGTGAAATGTGTAAATCAATCCCCTACGTTCACTAGTCACTCTATCATCAAAGCGCTAATCACCAAGCTTGGGTTTGAGAGGAGGTTTACTCCTAATTATTGCCATTAATAAATTGAGGAGGGGTGGGAGGGGAGGGTCATAAGTGTCCGGATGAAGGAGTATGCGGTATAGGACATCATCCATCAACATTGCTCGGCACACTCCCAGGGTCGTTAGTGGGCCACGGGCAGCTAAGAAACTAGGTATGTAGTTAAGGGGGAGGAGGCAGTCACCAGAACTGTCCACTTGGGCCTGGACTTCCGTAAGACCGGTGTGCAGGGCTAGAAAATCAATAATCAATGAATAACCCAATGCCTACATGCAAACAGAAATGATGCCATTTTTACTCAATGGCATCCCCTAATGTGCAGAAGAAACCTTGTCAGCAAAAACTAGACTAGGTGCAATAATCTTGGCATAACTAAAGGACACACTGCAGAATTCACTTGCCGCAAACTGAGAGTCAACTAGCCAACATGTTGGAAGGCTTGAGAAACGACAAAGACTGAAGGGTGACCAGGTGATAAACGGAGGCAGATTTTATTTTCGGGGGGTCGGGGGGGAGGGGGGGGTTCAGGTCGAGGCAAAAAAGGGAGACCTTAGAGCATGTTCCCCCCCTCCAACTCCTCCTACCATGCAGCCAGGCACAGGGGTCAGCAAGCATTGGCATTGTGAAGGATGTTCAAGCTATTAACCGTCACTTCATGTCAAATTCAGAAATTCCATTCTGGTAAAATGACTTCTTGTGTGACGGAAGGTGACCGTTAACACAGTATCATGTTAAATTAACACCGGCGACCAAACTGGAGGTGACACTGGGAAAGACTGCCTCGTTTTATAAAACCTTCCTCTTCGTTTTCTGAAAAGCAAAGGTGTCCGACGGTGTGTTCTGTCCATCCCTCATCCCCCCAGTACCCTGAAGTCAACATCCAACCTAATAGAGGACTGAGTGAAAAAATGCAAGGTGACCCAAGACGAAGAAGCAGGCGAAACAAGCCCTGTGGATCCATGACGAATCCTATAACCGCAAAGGTGACAAAAGTGAGGAGCTTCGTATTAAAACCTACATTAGTCCCATGTTAGCATACATTTAATTTACATTAAATGTGTTAGATTGATGATTTTGTCTGAAGTGTATATGAACAGATACTTGACCTAGCTTAGGGGTATAGCTGCAGATGTGCATTTGGCATGCAAGCAGTAACCTTCAGATAATCTTGTTCTTAACTATCAACAAACTGCAGCTCTCTACCTCTAAAGCCTGGAACACACCCAGCACGTTTTCAGACATCTGAAGCCATCAGGGCACCGGTGAGAATCAGAGAATGTCCATCATGCCAACTTGTGGCATGGCTGGACATGGTTGGTCACCATCAGTGCTGTTTTGGCCGACTGAACTTGATGAATCGGCTTCGGAGGTAGTTGGCAAAACCAAGCTATCTGAATGGGCTGTATGTCAATCGTCGCCTCGAGTCTACAATTTTTAGAATTGACGGCAGCTGATGGCAGCAAACATCGGTCGACAGGAGCTGTTCATTGGTCTTGGTCGGCGCTAGTCTTTTGCTGTTGGTTTGGTACCAAGCTTAACACAGTGTGCAAAGACAGCACATAATCCATTTAGCTTCCATCCATTTAATGAGTACTTTATGCTAGGGAACCAGGGCAGTGTGTCACCTGAGATCAGCAGGTGGAATGCGGTTTTGCCAGTTTGTGTGTAACAGATCCATTCGGGCCTCAAGAATCTAGGTCACGACGTTTGTGAGGCATCAGTCTCAAACAAAGAAGAGACCATGATGGGACCCCAAGGACCAAGCAGGCCTTGTGCTCTCCCACATACAACCAATCATTATTATGCAGCCCACTGGCCAGAATGATGCAGGTTCCAATCCTGGGCTTGGGCCCTTCCGGAATCATCAAGAATAAAACCACAAGCAGCCAAATAAATGGGAAAACATAACCCTATAATGTACACCTGCGCTAAGTCACGCCCCCTAAGCAATTAATTAATGAGAAAAATGTTATGAATATTTAAATATTTAAATATATATTTTTCTAAGTTTCTTTTTTTAATCTTCACAGAAGTAAATTTACCACTTACTCTGCTGGATGTTCTCCAATCGCTCCTGCAATCAGTACGGACCCGCTTTGCATCGTAAACAGCAAAATTAATCTTAACGGATTAAGAATGATCAGTCCTCCACACACAGGGGAAATTAGGATCTGAAGAGCCTGCATTGATTATTTTAAAGAATTAGCCAAACTCTGTTTAGGATTTCACATGCTTTTAGTGAGCTTTAACACATCCAACAAGAGTTATTGACTGTAATTACAAGAGAATCCAGGTAATGGACACATTAATTCAAAGCAGCATGCCTGTCCAGACACAGGGAAAGTGAGCCTCATCTACATTAAGCTCTCATACTCTCTTGCTTTGAAGGTAGGGAGTCTGGCCTGCATTCAGTGAATTAAGTCAGACCTGCATAAGATCTTGTTGGTGATGTGGTGATGAGTATTAGACAGACTTGTCGCTCTCTGGACAGAAGCTACCAAGGGGGATTGGGGTGGTGATGGAGGTCGGGGCTTTAACGTTTCATCTGAGCACCAGGTAATGAACAACCAGTCAATATTTACATGCCGTGTCTTCTACCCACGCTAATGTACAAGTACCACAGAAGCCTGACATCAAACGGTATCTATAAAATTGCATGGAACAATGGAATAATCACTCCACAACCTTGAAAAAAGATGGGACAGAGACATACCTGTATGCGTGCGGACATGCGCCAGAAAGGCCATAGAGTTGCTGCTCTTGCACACCTTCCCGCAATACTTGCACACGTTGCCCTGGTTCTCCTCACGCTCCTTGTTGATTTGCTCAGTGTCCTCTAAGACATACTTGTTGACCTCACGCAGCAGCTCCTCATGCTTTTCCTTGATGTGCATGAAGAGGTCCTGCTCTGTCTCAAAGGGCTCCGTGCACTTGACACATTTGAAGGAGGCTCCGCCTTCGGGCAACTCCTCGATGCTGGCTTGCTCATTGCGCAGGTGGGCGGCACTAGTCAGGTGCTGGTGCAGGTTGCTCTCAGTGTAGAAGGACTTGCCGCACAAAAGACAATGGAAGTGCTTCTCCTTTGATGGGTGCTTCATGGCTATGTGAACATTCAGGCCACTCAGGCCGTCAGCCAGGAAGCCACAGTCCTCACAGCGGATCCGTGAGCTCGTGGATCCCTTGGACCTTAGACCACTGTTTTTCTTGCCACTCAGAGGACTTGAATTGCCAGCAGAGTTACCAGCAGATGATGTCCTCATAGCATGGGTTCCATCCTGCCCAGAAGGCTCCAGTTCCAGAAAGGCTTTTGCAGAAACAATGGATGCATCAAAAGGAACAGCCCTTACTAGCTGCTTGACAGATAAAGAACCATCTTCTCTTCTGTCAGCATAGTCTGGATCTGCATCTGACAGACTCTCCACCAAGCAGTCATCCTCGGTTTCTGTTCCTCCCTCTGGGAGGTCATCCTCAGGGAGTTCCTCTGACTCTAGAGCAGAGTCTTCCACTGGTTCACCAGCAGGTTTAGTCAATGGAATGTCCTTTAATGGTGCTGGGCTTTCTCCATGGCTCAGCTCAACATCTTTAGAATTCCCATCTAAAGCTGTATGTCCTTCATTGTTGAAAGTTTCCTCAAGGTTTCCTTGACTTTTTACGGCCTTCTCACTCACAACAGCATCTATATTGTATGGTTCTGCTGAGCCAGTTACTTCTCTAGCAATGTTTGGGACAGAGGCAACATTTTCTGACATTTCACCGCTCTGACATTTTCCAGCATTTGTCTTTTGGTCTGACACAGTTTCATCCACCTGGGAACTCTCTGTAAAAGCGATATAGTTGCTCTCCAGTTTGGGCTCTCCTTCATTCTCTGCTTCTTTGCTTGCTTGACTCGGCATGCTCTCATTCTTCCTTAGAGTCTCCAGGTAGGACTGGCTCTTCTGCTTGTGCTTCTCAGTTGTGGCATGTCGTGTCATTTCCCGGCGAGTGACCGCATAGTAACTGCAGGCCTTACAAACAAACTCAAAGTCCTTGGTGTGCTTCCGCTTTATGTGGAGGTCCAGAGATGGCAAAGAATGGGCAACAAAATCACAGTGAGCACAAGAGTTGACAGAGTCGTATTTGCTTTTTTTCTGAGCTGAGCCATCCAGTTCCTGACATGCATTCCCTAGGACAGACACTACCTGTCCAGACTCAGATTCTTGTCCATCCTCAGAATGAGAGAGTTGCCCACTAGCTATTGCTGCCTCATCCAAAGACCCCTGTGTGGCTTGCATGGCTTCTCCTTCACCAGGATAATCCCCAGAAGTTTTTGCTTGAGATGGCTGTCCATTGTTCAGAACTTCTACCACACTGCTTGGATCTACCTGATTATCTTCTGGATTATCAGCGTTAGCTTCCTCCATTCGCTTCATGTGCTTCTTGGTGGCACAGTGCCGATCCATGTCACCTTTTGTTACGCAATAGTAGCTGCATAACTTGCAGCCAAAGCTATACTGGTGGCTATGCCTCCGCCGGATGTGGACACTAAGATTGGTAGCATTGGAGGCTATCAGCCCACAATAGTCACAAGTTGTAACAGTAGACCCCTTTGGCCGACCTCGTCTCTTTTTAGGCAGGCTTGACTGGTCAATAACTTCTGCACTTCCTTCAGCACCTGTGGCTTCATTGGTTTGCCCATCAAGGTTGTCTTCATCATTTGTCAGGTCCTTGTTGGTATCTGGGATCTCATTGGGAGATGATTGAATTTCTGACAACTTCAAGCATACTTTTTCCACGCACTCCTCAAAAGATGCTCCAAGGTTCTCTCTCCTGGCTAACTGCTGGTGCTTCTTTCTGGCGAGGTGTTTCTCCATGCCCTCTGAAGTCGATGCATAGTAACCACAGGGCTTGCAATGGAAGCGGATCTCCTTGGAGTGCTTCAGCCTCTCGTGCCTCAGCAGAAGAGTGGAGGAGTATGTTTTGTATGCACAGGCCTTGCACTGCAGCTGCACCCTAGCATTCGCTGAGCGTTTCAGCAGCTGGGCAGCAGCCAGGCGAGTAGCACTAGATTTGGAGCCCTCGCTATGAGCATGAAACTCAGTTTCATGAACGTTCTGCTGCTTGGTGCTACTTGCCACTAGTGCCAGGGCACCCTGAGGTCCAGTCTTTTCTGAAACCAATCTCTTGTGCTTGCTACTGCAGCAGTGTTTTTCATATTCACACTTTGTTGCACAAGAGTACAAACAAACTTTGCAAAGGAAGTTACTTTCTTTAGCATGCTGCCTTTTAACGTGAATTGCCAGGCTAGGCCTATCTGGAAATAGCTGTCCACAGTAGCTACAGGTGTTTTGAGTCTTAGGTTTTAACCCTCTTTTAACAACTTTGCTGTGAAGCTGTTCTTGTGCTATAGGTACTGTGGGTGCTTCTTTCCCCTCTTGAATGCTACTGGGTGCGCCACCTGCCACATCAACGTTAGCACTTTTCTCAAGGGGGTCAAAGTCAATTTCAGAGTCTGTTGCTGCCTTCAAACCTTTGACAAGACCCTGCTTTCTCTTTTGGCTACTTCCATCGGAGGCTTTGATGCTTTCCAACTCTTCCATGGTTTTGTTCTCCACTTCTTTTGCCACATGTGTCTTCTCCACATTATTATCAACCATTTCTAACAGCATGCGAGTTGGACTGACCCTGTTATCCGGCTCACTTTTGTTATTATGGCCCACCTTTGTCCCAGAAGCAGGACTGGGCCCTTCAAGTCCACAGTCTGTTTTAGACCCTGCGAGTGGTAGGTCATTACCATCGTTATGGTGGCTCTCCTGGAGGGCCGTCTCACTGTTTTTGCTCAACTCAACAGTCACGTTTTTCTCTGCCTCCGTCTCCCCACTGGGACTTTCTTGATGGATCTCCTTCACATGCCCGTCTATCTGGTTAGTACTGTTTGCCTTAAAGCAGCACTGTTGGCTACTTTCGTTGTTGCTGGGATCTAACAATACAGCGCCTTGGATGTGGCCTTCCTGTTTAGTGTTTTGATTTGCTTTTCCTCTCCTACTGCCATCGCCCCTAAGGCCAGCCCCCTTCCGAGAGTGTTTTCTTGTGGTGTGCACTTTCAAAGCCGTAGGGGTTTTAGCCACAAAATCACAAACAGTGCACTCACAGCTGGAGTCCGATGTGGGGCCACCATCAGGCTGCTGCCCATCTCTTTTAGTTGCTGTTGCTTCCACCGCCGGTGCTGGACAAGGCTCACTTGGGGTCTTGTGTTCATCAGTGGCGTTATTAGTTCTGGCCCGTTTAGCCTCAGAACGGACATCACATCCCTGTTTGACACTTGAGCCATTTCCTTCATCTTCATATACCACTTTGTCATCAGCTACTTCCTTTCCTGATCTTAACTTTCGTTTATTCTTTGAGCTATCCATTTCATTGTCAAATTGATTTCCAATATTCAGATGAATGAAATCAGTTTTTTTTGTCCTTCACCTGTTAAAACAAAATAATTCATTTTAAACATTCTCAAATTTTTCCATGATTCATTCATATTTATCTTGCCTTCTAAAAAAAGTAATTACAAAAAAGTATTACCATACAAATCCTTGAAGGTATTACATTTATTTAGCAGATGCTTTTGTGCAAAACAAAGTACAAGTGAAGCAAGCAGCACATTACAAACATACATGTTGTCGAGGAGCAAAAGTGCGGCTAGGCAGAGCTTCCAATGAAAACCCAGGTACAAGTGCTTGCAGTACTGGAGCAAGAGTTACACAATGTCTTCCAACAAAGCAAGAACGCACAAAGCAATATGATCATTTGTCACCATCTAGTGGACCAATTTGACACTATGGAGAAATAAAATGAAGATGCAGGTGACAAAAATGACTCAAAAAGGTTAACTGATGTAGGGACCAAGTCATATAGAGGTAAAATTGAATGATAAAATCTTTGCACAGGTGTCCATTTTAGACAACTAAAAACAGGCCACATTCAGCAGTGCTGTAAAATTCTATTAGTGATATTTTCACCTGGGGAAGAAAATTGGCACATAAATTACACTGAGCTGTTTAAGCGGGGGTGTGTCACAGGGAACACATAATATTAACCAATGACTCCTTCCTGCCAGGGAAGCCACACTTGTTAACTGTTTAAATGGTGCAAGTGAAACAGGGACCATGGGGGTATGGATTGTAACTCCAGTATGACAGGGAAGGTGGAATACAATATCAGAAAAATGTATTGTCAACAGACTGAGTGACATTATTGCTTATAAACACACATGCACTGTAAAGTAAGAAAATTTAAATCAAAATCTTGATCCAGTTACTAAATGATGAAGTGTCATTTGTGAAAATATAATGAAGGGGCCACCATGCCAGTATCAACGGATACTTTCAACCAAGCGTACTTTCAAGATAGAGAGCAAAAACTAAAATGTTAGAAACTCAGATAAAGTTTACCATTTGTGGTTACTGTTAAATACTATATTAGACAATATTAAAGGAGTATGAAGTAACTTGTGTCCTGTTGCAACTGTGGGATTGAAATTCAACAACTTCATTCGCCCCTGCCTTTGAAATCAAAATCATTGCTACAGTATTTGTAAAATGAATGCTAACAAGTAGCAGCAAATTTAATATTTTATATGAGAATGGGAATGAAGAATACCCATGATAAAATTCCAATAACGGCACAAACTAACAGCAAGTGTGCTTGTGTGTGTTGATCATTGTTCACAAAAACAGGACCAGCCATTATGTTCAAATGACCAGGACTTGGCTGCTTCAGACATTGTAGTAGGAGAGAAGCCAAGAAGATATCCAAGACAACCCTGTACTACAGGGTTCTGCTAATCTTCAGACAAATTAAGAGCAATTGACAAGAAGTCAGCTGTTTAAAAGCAGAGCACACTTATTAGTTACAGGCTTCTTGTATTTTATCCCAGAAATCAATAGAGATGGGAATAGCACAAACAGACTGGAAAATCTCAAGTAACACTAATCCATAGAAGAGCAGCACAGATACAATCCCTCACCCTATACATCAATTAGCCTAACTTCTATTAAAAGGTAAAGTTACAGAGACAGTAATTCATGACAAAGTAGAAGTATACCTGTGGACCCATACGATTCAAATAAGACAGTCAATTCAAATTCAGAAAAGACAAATCCCTCCTAAACACAGATATGAACCTGCTGGATTTAATTACATGTGATGGCTGTTTGACAATAAGAAAACCTACATCCATGCATCTTCTATGCTCCATTTTCCATACAGGATGACAGCAAGCCTGGAGTCTATACCCAGAAATACAGGGCGTAACACAGGGAACGCCATAGACAGGACTCCTGTCCACTGCCAGACACAGACATAAAATCATGTGGGAAATATAAAGGACGCAACGATTTGGACTTCAGATTCTCATGGGTACATAGTGGGCCTGCTAACAGAAAGTGGCGTGTCACTTTAATAGGTACATCCTTTGGAGAGAGCAATCAATGCATCACAGGGGCCCCATTAGGACTCTCACTAATGCACAGTCTTCACATATACACAGCCTTCACGTATACACAGCCACACCCAATAACCTGGCTAATCCACAGAAAACACTAAAATAAGTAGTATAACTTTGAGAGGCGAGGCAACAGACAAAAGGCAACAGATAAATTTATTTAAAAGGAGAGTAAATACAAGGCAATTGAGCTGACAAAGATGTGCAGTACAGGCACTACGTGGGGGATTCGACAATGATGGTACCCGCCTGGTACAATGCCTTGGGTTCTCACCTTCAAGTCTAAAAAGCCTATTTTTACAGGAAGAAAAGCCCCTTCTCATCTGTCCACGTAAGCTCTTATGTCCAAATGCTCTGAGCTATCCCCGGCAGCGGGGCAACAACGGAGCTCATCAGTCCTTAAATATCTCTCTCTCTTTCACACACACACACACACACACACACACACCGCAGCACTGCCACAGTCTCTTACCATCAGCTAAAAGTACATGCCTTTAACGTTAACCCTTACACAGTCATCCTCCATCTTCTACACCAGGTGACTGAACACTTTCAGAAGGAGAGAATGAAAACAGATCCCGTCGGCAACACGGACACAATCGGGCACCCAGCCGTAAGGTCAGACACATCACATCCACCTCATATGATTTTAAAAACATTATCCATGCATCTTACATAACCAGTTATCCGGCATAGGGTCATGATGAACCCGACCAGAAGCACGGAGACAATTATTTCAGCAATTTTCTTTGACCCATCTTGAAAACTTGATGAGATTTTTTGTACTTATGATGTTTCAAGATAACCATTAAACTGCACAAAATCATTTTATTTATTTGCTTCTTTGCTTGTTTGTTGTTGTGGGGCATGATATTTCTCAGGCTGCTGAAAATGCACATCAGAAGCCAAAATAAAACTGAAATAAATGAGAGAATGACAGTGACAGTTTTTCAGCTGACAAGCCCATGAGCAGAAAAGAATAAGAGAGCTACCAAAAAAACCCATCAGATCCTAAGGGCAGCATTAGTATGTCATCTTATATCTAGACGCTGCTCGTCACCTGGAAGTTACCATACTGAGATGAGTTTGTCCATTAGGATTCATCCACTTCTGCTCTCTCATGGCTTCTAAGGCAACAGGCCCAGCTTGTGACACCAGAGAATGACAGAACACCAGTGCAGAGCCAGTGATGTCACCACCCAGTGATACATTGGGAACATGTTGTCACATGTGGGAGTAAGACAGTTTGAGGACTATTTACCTAAAATAAAAACAGCTTCACAGCAATAGAAATATGCCATGAAGAAAAACTCATAGGCATAGTAGCTCAGTAAGCCGTCTGTTATATAGCCGTAATGAAGGTTTTTATATCATTAATTTTGAGGTTACAATATTTATTTAAACCATTTTACTCAAGAAGTGTGGGCAATGTTTTAAAAATAATTGTTCCACCAATGAAAAGGAAACGAAGATTTTCAGGCTAGCCACTCAGGGGTTCCCCCGAGCATTAAGGATTCCCTAAAAGCGGAGACGTGTGACGCGGACCCCAGACGGCAGCGACACAGTCCGCATGCTCAGCAGCCGCAAATGCTTACAGATGAGCGACAGTCCGTTATTTATTTAAATTGCATACATTTTATTCATATTAGGAATCAATATTCAGCGTTAAAACATCTGTAATTATCGTAAATTAAACGTATAATGCAGACTGTATTTCGTTGTGCCTGAAATGAACAAAGGCAGTCAGCGGTTTCCTGCACTTCAACAAGTAAATGAGAATGATACATTGTCCTCAGTAGTATTCATCGTTTGCTATTACTTATTAGTCTAAAGCACGCGTCAAATTTTTCACGGTACTATGCGTTGCCTTACATAATTTTGTAATTATATATTCCTTGTCTGTATATTTAAACTAAAATGTTCCATGTTGCATAAAAACTCGAGCAATATAGCAACAAACCGAGAGTACACTAATGCTATACATACACCTTGGGTAATTATGAACTCTCATTAGCTATTTGCCCACGCAGCTAAAACGGCCACGTTTTATTAAATGTCCCAGGACAGTAACCATCTACGGGAATGGATCTGACAGCATGTTCCAGTCGAAGTTCCCACGGCAGAGCTGCCAGATTACTTTTGAATATTAATTACATACAGAACAAGGCCTCCCCAGTATGAGCTGTGCTAAACTTATTAAAGTGTTTTATTCCGGGGGAGCAGCTCCGTGTTTTGCCGTTACAGTCCAGCGAGCCGTTCCGGGTTTAACGTCTTAGCGGCCGGCCGACCTCGGGCGGCGACGCGTCTGGCAAAGTTTGCCTCCCATGGACACCGCAAAGGATTCGTCGCGGCTGTGGGATGCGTAACGACCTGTCATTCCCATTACTCGCCCCGCCATTTCGGGAACAGCATAAAAGGCGACAGTCAGGGTGAGAGAAAAAAAGGGAACTTCGCGGGAACATGAGAAGCGCAACGCAAGGAAGCCGGGCTAGCAGGCTAACGGGTATGCTAACCCGCTACTACTGCAGGCTAGCCATTATTTTGAGTCCGTGTACAATTTCGGTGTCAAAATGCTTCATTAAATGGACAATGCTTAAACGAATTCACCTTTTTGATAAAATGCGCATCTTAAGCGCCAGGTTAACATATAATATTAGCATTCCGTTGACTCCCTAGTTATCTCGTTTTTAGGCACTTCCCCAACTTCGAATGGTTGCCGAGACTCAAAATTAAAGATGTTCCAGACGGCCAATCAAGAAAGAGAATTACCGTCGGTGTCCAATGACATGGCAAGAAGGGCGGGCCCGGTGGGCTCAAAGCTCAGAAAACGACGGCAGCACAGAGGCCCAAAAAGCCTGCCAAATGCGACCTCGGATATATGCGATTTAATGAACCGAATTACTGGATCGAGGAAAACCTGAATAGCAGTGCATCTCTGGAAACGTCGGTACGTGTGTAGAATGTGGTTATATGTGCAAAATGTTAAGCCTTACCCGAAAATACGTGAGTGTTTTCTCCGTCCGCTCTTTATGGTCTTAGTCACTAGTGGCGCACCGTAGAATGAGCTGTACGTCACACGCTCAGCTGGCGTTCGTGCTGCCCTGGCTCGCGCGTCGTGGTTTATCTGCAAGGGTGTGAGGGTTTGCGTCGTCCCGCCTGCAGAGAGCTGCTCTCAGGAACAGAAAGTTCTCACCTTTGCGTCTAAATATCTTGTATTCCGTGCCGTCTGATTGCATTGCTACCTATGATTGCGCCTAAATGTCTCTTTTCCACTTCCGGTTCGCAGGTATGCCAAGCAATTTGATTTTTCGTTACCCCAAGCAGCACAGGGCACAGTTTTCCGGGGCCTGTGTTACGAAGCCGGATTTCTTGTTTATCAGGGTAATCTGTTGGATTTAAGGTACCCTAGTTTAAATCGACTTAATCTTCAAACGCATACATTATGGGCAACATACAGATGACGAATATCACTTAACTGCATGTATTTGGGGTATGGAAGGAAACCCAGTCAGACAAGGTGCAACATAGTTTACGTGGAGATTCTGTCATCGCAGAAAATGCTAAAGTCTGTAATAATACACATCAACGGAAGGCTGTTGATTTAGGGTTTACTGAATTTTAAGAAGGAGCAATTATGCACTGCGGCTTGAACTAGAACCGCAGGCTTTGGGGCTCTTGCCGATTTAAATCTATCTGGAAACGCAAATCTTCAATAAATTTTAATGATTCTATGCTCCTTCGATTTGATGAAAAGTATTTGTATACAACCCAAACTTCATTGCGAAGTGGAAGATTGTTGATGTGCAGTGATAAACTTCCGTTAATGTACAGCAATCTTGTAAACAGTTTTTGACGTTGCATGGCGCGTGTTGACTTTCATTTGTATATAGTTGTTCTATGCACCAGAATTTCCTGGGACCAATTAACTCAAACTAAAATAAGGATCTCTTAAGAATATGAAAAAAATGATACGTGAAAGTATCCAAAATAAGAAACCAATTGCTTGTAATAAATCACATTATAGCATGTGATACGTTTTCTGTTTTTTCTTTTTCCCATTTTTCCCAGATAAATTTAAGTTTATTGAGATAAACACCGTGTCGCCCAATAGATTCTTGAGTGAGAGTTGGTTGCTTTAGAAAATGTTTGATAATCCATCATATACATCGGGGGTGCCCAACTCCAGTCCTGGGGGGCTAGAGCCATGCACATTTTTTGGGTTTCCCCTCATTTAACACACCTGATTCAACTCGTGCTAATTACCACACAGCTATTGAGCTGAATCATTTATGGTGAAACGGGGAAAGAACTAAGCTACACAGGGCTCCGGCCCCCCAGGACTGGAGTTGGGCCCCTGGATATAAATTGTTTGGGGGAATTAGCTCAGTTTTCACTTCTGATACAAGTACACCATTCATATCTTATTTCTTACTGTGGTTTTCAATAGCATCTGTGCGACTTGCAGAGAAAACCTCCTAAGTATGATTTATTTTTATTTTCATAACTTTGAGGTTGACAAATTTATGAAAAAAATGACATTCAAGAAAGAATATTTAAATCCACACTTTTCTCGTCAGAGCTGAATCTGCAAAATATGCAAAATAATCTAATTGAAAAAAAAGACAGACGGTCCAGCGGATACGTCAATGCGGTTCCTGAAGAAGACACAAGGTGGAGCCAAAGTAAAGGCCATCTTTATTTAAGACCAGAAGGAGTCTCATATATTATGCTGAATTTGGGGAAGGCTTTTGTGAAGCAAGGAGAGTTCAAGAAAATAAGCCACAAAAAGCTTTGTCCCTTGAATGAAGTTGTACCTGAGAAGAGAAGGCACGTGTTTGACGATTTGAAACCTCAAATTTTAATTTAAATTTCTGTTCGGTGACTATGAAGTTTGTGTAGGCTAAATCAGCACAGCTATGAATTCATCTGAGAACTCCATTCTATGTCTGTGAGTTGTCCATTAATTATATATAACAGGATACTTTGTGGGCATTATCCCTTACTTCTCAGTGTGAGAAACACAAGGTGTGGTTGAAAAGCATGTTTCACGGCCAATGCGTGAGACTTCACAGATAGATAGAATAACATATTAATGTAGCGTCTTTCGTTAAAAGGGACAGAGAGACTGATCCACCCCTACCTGCTGATCTTCTCCTTCTGAGAGTGCTCTCCGTCGTCATGGCCACCAATCGGCAGCATCATCACGCTTTTCCCAGTCACATTTTGGAAGTCATGAGCAATGGGAATGGTGGATCCCTCTCTGATCAGCTCTGGTTCCATTCCAAACACTAACAAGCCAGTTTTTTTGAAGAATATAAGCAAAAGAGTGGGTAAGAAGTGTGTTTGTGATATATTAAAAAAAAAAAAACATTGGTCATAAGCTGCTTTGCAACATGGAATATCTTAATCGTGTCGTGATAGTTACTGTTTGTGACTTCAGAAGGTGGCCTGAAACCAGAGACCTGAATGTATTTCCTGTTGCATTTGCACACTAACATCTAGTGCTTGGAGACCTGGAACCCCAGGAGGATGCTCACACAAGCACAGGCAGAGCTCATCGCCATGACAGTGAAACGCACCCACTTCCACCGCCCTGCGCCCAGCCACATACTGCGGGTCCTTCAGATCAGTCAGCCATGGTCTGGCCCCCACACTTGAGGTCACTCTCAACCTGTTCGGACTGTTTAGCTGGGCAAACACCCCATGCAGATGCTCCTTGACCTGGAAAACAAGTTACTGGTGCCAGAACTATGACACACAGGGGTGCAGGAGTCAGAGGGAGGAGCCACACCTGCCTTTCCACCACCGCGGGCTCCATTTGCGGCACTAAGCGGATTGAGAACTTCCCAACAACCTGCTTGGGAATGACAGTATGCGACCCCTGAATGGAGACGGCACCCTCGATCCCGTGGATGGAGAGAGACGGGTAGCGCCATCTAGCCATCAGCACCCCCTCCTGTTGACGAGGGGGAAGGAGACGTTAATGACGATGCTGAAATGGCTAAGTTCCATGATTCAGACTCCGGTGACGAGGGCTGTGGAGGGTGGACCTTGCTGTTTTGCAGGAATCGTTGCACCCCAATCTCCTTTTTCATTTCTTCCAAGTCAAAGCAGATGCCCTCGTATAACTTCCTCTCCTCCTTGGTCACAGGGGCCACCATCTCATTTAGACCAGGAACCAGGATCTCCCCCGTGTGACCCAACAGGCTGTCTGTCAGGAGGGAGGTATGATGGTCATGCAGAAGGCACCGGAGTGATATGTGGATTCAGTGGTTAGGATGATGTGCATCTGATCTGAAGGACTCTGGTTCAAATCCCTGGGTGGGCTGACTGAACCCTTGAGCAAGGCCCTTAACCACAATTTCTCCAGAAACTGGTCTGTTCTCTTTATGATGAAGCGGGGAGTGCATTGTTAACCATTACTGGCTGAAGAATGAATAAAGCCACTTGGAAAAATCTTTTGTATATTCGGGGGGGTGGCCATCCAAGGGCAAACGCTCTGAAGCTGAAGTAGCTATGCTCCTATGCACAATCTTGTTAATTCCCTTCTCTTATGATGACCTTAAAGCCAGCA
>JAODUD010000134.1:9031830-9047143 GCA_026784285.1 Stomatorhinus walkeri
GCTCTTCACTACGCTCCCTGCCCCGGCTGCGCTCTTCACTACGCTCCCTGCCCCGGCTGCGCTCTTCACTACGCTCCCTGCCCCGGCTGCGCTCTTCACTACGCTCCCTGCCCCGGCTGCGCTCTTCACTACGCTCCTGGTTCCGCAGATGCCTGTGCTGTGAGCTGTGGCTTTCCCGGGTGCTGCTACGGGACTGGCCTGACTCGACTGAGACTGACCGTTGGTCTTCAGACTTCCTCCTGAGGGAGGAATGAAATGAGACGACACTATATGATCCTGATCACAGTGTCAGGATCTCCATGGACCCATGCACTAATCCAGAAGGAATCCTCATGGTGAGATTTACACAGACAAAACTAAAAGTATCAAGGGGAAGAGGCTGAAACCTTTGAGAAGGTGGTCTGGACACCTTGGCCTCTTCCACTTCCTCCATTTCTTCCTGCCACACCCTAGCAAGCTCACCCGAGTGGACCTCTATCACCTCACGGATGACCTGTGGGTCACATACGTGCACATGCACAACACACGCGCAGAGCTCAATAAACATCAGACATAAGATTCAAAGTGAACCTCAGAGCCATGCACGATGGCAATTAGCAGTTCAGGTCACCCTGACTGTTAATAAAACAGGGGGCTGTCATGTACATGATATTACACTGACCTCGGTGTACGACTTCTTTGTGATGTGAACATTCTTGGCCCGGTACGACTGCCTACGCCGTTTGTAGTCCCTCATCTCAGCTAGAACTTCCAGGTGAGACTTTGGTCCATTCTGTTCATCATCTGTGAAGAACAGGAAGGGATCAATGACCTGACCATTTCACAAAAGGCATGGGAGTAGCTCCATGTGAAAAGGATGGCTACAAATCTGTGGCCAATCATCAGTTACGTTATTCAATTAACCAACCAATAATCGTCTGCCATGCTAAACTGCTGGTCCTTAACTGATTTTCTCATGCTGAACACAGAGACTGACATACATTCACATACATCCAGACATTCTCAATTAGATTTAACCAGTTATGAGGTTAATACTTGATATTTAACTAAAATGTCTTACACTTACTGAGAGGCCAAATCACATGGGCTTACAAAGAGAATACAACATGTATTAGCAAAGCTAACTGCATATTGCAGAATGCATATTATTAGATTACAATTTTAGTAAACCAAGGCAAAACAGAATCCAACAGGACAAACACATATGGAAGTGCCACGGTCCTTTTAGTTATAATTACTTTTGATTAAAATACACTTGATCTCCTACGAGATGCTCCAGGAAAAAATCTAAATGTTTCTCAGAATGACAGGGCAGCAGGTGTGACAGACAGTAGTATGAAGAGTTCCACCTTTCTGCAGCTTGGCCACCAGATCCACATAAAGGTCGTCGTTGCTGGTGGAGGGAGTCGGATCTTTCTGCTGGCTGGCCATGGCTCTTACATGGTCATAGAGCGCCAGCCGGTCGGCTACAGTGAGGTCGCACATCGCCCTCTTGTGGTTCAGAGGGACATCGCGAGGGTCTGCAGAGTAATCACCTGCAGCAAGGAAAGGTGGGCTTCAAACAAACGTGCAAACAGATGCACATGTGGAGAACTGCAGGGGGGATAGACATCAAAGGCCTGTGGTCAGCCATAGCGGTTGGTCATTTCTGTGCTTAGATGGTGCATCAATCTGGTGGAAATGAGCTTTTCCAACAGCTAGAACTCCACACAGACACAAACAGTACAGGAGATGCTACACAGTGAGCTCACTTTTCTGAAGCACTAACAATGTTGGATACTGCTAGAAATGATTCGACTCACAATTACTTAGGTAACCGCAAATGCAGCGATATGATGTCATGGAAGATTGCGGCAAGCGGACCGTGACGAGTAAAAGGGAAGAAACGCTCCTGGTGTATCAGTGTGCTTCCACAGTGCGTCTCAGGGAACTAGTCACGCGGAGCCAGCACACACACACACACACACAGAACTCGAGTTTCACCCACACAGCGAAAGTCAGCTGCGTCAAACAACCGACTACAGAAGGTGCTTCACTGTTTGGATTGCTATTTAAAAACCAAAGGGCAAAATCTTACCTTTTCACTACTTAATCTTATTTTTATAATGCTTGGTTTTGTGCATTTACAAGTTGTTTCTTTGTTCCGCATCAACACTGAATGCATACCAGTGCAAGAGGAACGCTAAACAAAGTGTCACGCTACAAGCTACAGTGCACACACTTGGGAGAGTGAGCCTGACGAGGCCCTTGACCATGGGGCACCACTGTCCCTCCACATTCCAGGCCACCAGCAGCTCTGAGGTCACCACTGAGCCTGGTTCATTTTAAAGGATATCATGCGAAAGGATACTGCAAGTAAACAGGCAAGCCTGATTCAATGTGGGGAGGGAGCCTAGTTCCCATCTCCTCAATACTCACCACTGAGACTGGAAAAAAAAAACAGAACAAAAACAGTGATATCAAGCACCCTGCATCATCATAAGCCACCCAAAAACTGGAAGAAGTGAGATGTTAAACTCTGTAGGCGAGTGGCGACATCACGTGCCTCAAGTTTCTATTGCGTACTCAGAATTTCCATTATGCATTACAAGGGTGCAGATTGTTTTCTAGCGACCCCTGCTGGACAGGACACGCAAAATTGTTGCACAAGTAACAGAAAAACACCAAAAATAATGAACACATTGTATCAATCTGTGTTGGTAAAACATAAAGCATTTAATTTATCATTTAAAGAACTGCTGATACATGCTGGGTAGATCACCATTACACATATAGTTTTAAATGACCTTACTTTGGCTGTACATTCCCTCCATTCTGATGGGTGGG
Organism: Stomatorhinus walkeri; assembly: GCA_026784285.1. Lineage (NCBI taxonomy): Eukaryota > Metazoa > Chordata > Actinopteri > Osteoglossiformes > Mormyridae > Stomatorhinus > Stomatorhinus walkeri. The sequence continues at coordinate 9,034,657 of JAODUD010000134.1, forward strand.
GCACTTGCTCTAGCTTGAAGAATGACCTGCTGCTGGGTGTTTTTGTCTGGAAAACATAAACAAAGGCCTCACTGTTAGAAAATTCAGGCTGTATTTACATTCAGGGCCTGTACTCCTGTATTTCCATCAGTTACCGTCTCTACCACAGCATTGCAGAAGTTCGAAGTGACTAAGGGACTGATGCACTTCCTAGGCACACTCACCGATGCTTATGGTGCGGATTCCAGCCGAACTGTGAAATGCTGAAGGGTTGTACATCACCTCCTAAAAGAAACACAGAGTAAATACAGGATCCCCCCAAAAATCTATAATCACAAAGGGATCTTTCCCACTGCACTAGGTACCATACATTTGGTAGTTCAACAAAGTACCAAAAATACGGTATTTCAAGGTGTTGATTTTTCCAGTGGCGTAAAAACTGATACCAGCGCTGAATGACATCACAGCACAAGATAGGGTATTTTGTACTGAATTTGAAAAATGGCTGTAATATATTATAGTGCTGGGTAATATGTGATATTAATATGGACATTGCATGTTATACACAGGCAATTGTTACATCACTAGTCTAGATTAAGAGCAGGCTTTTAATTAGGTTCAATTTGGTGTAGAAATTATAGTGCTGGGAGTTTAAGTTTCACTAAAACATTTTTACTCTGTCATAGGAAAAACAATTAAGCAAATTTTGCCATTTTAATGATTATTGCTTTTCAGGATCAAGTATACGTTTAAAAATCAGTTTAAAGTTTACCTCCGCTGCTTTTGCATGAGCTCTGCATGCATACTGCCAGATGATCATAATCACTTATTTCTTTGTAAATCACTCCTAGACAGGAGTAATTTATATTGAACTCCATTTTGCTTTATAAAAACTCTAATATTTATTACAACAAAGTCACCTTGCTGTAATTTCCAATACCGGGTCGTCCTAGTGTATTATACAAAATACTTTATTTCGTGTCATGCTCTCCTGATCTTGTTGTACCTGTTCTTCCAACCAGGTCACAATTTAAGCTTGGGTCTCTTCATTTGTCCACACGTCCATTATTATTTTATACATTTTTACTCAGCTTATCGGTATCTGGATTTAAAAAACTTTTTTCAAGACGGTGTTGTATTGTGCTTCAGACACAAGCTACTTGCATAACCAATCTACTAGAAAGCATTTCAAATCTGACCCCAAAGTACCGAAAAAGGACCCAGTTGGTTCGGCACTTTAGACACTGGACTGAAAGTCAGTGGAAAAGGGAAAGTACAATACTACAAGTACGGAACCTGGTGTGGTGGAAAAGCACCCTAAGAAACTTCACAGATGACATGGGGAAGCTATTGTGAGCAAGATGCATAAAATGCAGACAAAGGATATATGTAGTGTAAGCTAGCGATTCCCCATAAAGCCTCCCATCTACCATTATTGTACGTGGTACATTTACACTGACCCTTAAAAAGAATGACAACGGTGGAGACCTTGAGCATGACAGCCAGGGCAAACGGTTTACCTGCTCTTCTCTGGAGTAGCCCATCTTACTGAGCTTACAGGATGCAGTGTGTCTATCCAGGCTTCTTCTTTGGACTCGGTGGTTGCTGTCACATGGACACACCTCCATAGGTTCCTGTTTCCACAACGGCAGCCAGCAAGTTACTAATCATCACAGGGGCACTAAGAATCCCATGGAGCCCCAGGCTTGAAAACATATTCATAGTATTAAATTTATAACAGACAGATTTATAACATCTCTAATGATGTTGTCCATGTCACAACACATGCATGCGGAGTACCTTGGAAGGACCCTGTTATGAAAAGCGCTATATAAAAATAAGAGAATTCAATTGAATAAAGCACACTATAAATTTAAGCTAAAACTGTGAAAATCCAATGGGTATCAGCATTTATTCCAAGTGCTGAATATTGTATATCATATAATTAGCGTCTAAGCTGGCATTTAACGGATAGATTCGGCTTTTCAGTTAATAGGACATGGTGATATTAACGGTGCACTTGCAGCACCATCTACTGGTTATTTCAGTTCACTGTTACCAGCTTCCCAACACATTACGCTGTACATTACAATGGAGCTAGAAGGTGACACGATTGCTCTGCTGGTAGAAAGTTTTGAACTCACGCCCTTCTGACGTGGGCACAGACCCTTAACCTGCCAGGCTGCGCACCGGCCACCCACACTACAAGCCTCCATTATCAGCTGATTTTATCCTTGTCGGAAAATCTGTACATGACAGGTCATGGGTCAAACGACTGAATAAATAACCATGAGAGCAAGACGTCGTATGGCAAAAGTCATTTAAATGACGGAAGACACGAGGATAAAATGCTAAAATGATTTTCAGGACAAGGCAGCGAGACTAATTTTGAATTTTAACGATGGCACATGCTGCGCTCTCTCATACAATCAAATGTGGGATCGAGCATGAAAAAATTGACGCGTAATTGCCCCTTAACAGAAGACATTTAAAACCTATGTTAAGTTATACTGGGAAGTTCGATGTGTATGAAAATGCGAATGCAATCATAAACAAGAGATGGCAGCTACCTCCGCAACATCCGTGTCAAGCGTCTGGCTCCAGCCTAACGCCTCAAATATCTCGCTAAGCTTTTTTCGGCAGCTCTCTGTAAATTCAGTCAAATCCTGAAGACTCTTTTCTCGACACTGAGTGTCTTCTGATATTTCCATGCCGACTGATAAAACGCACTTTACAGTTTGCCGGAGTGGAGACAAATGCAGGCCCAACTTCAGCTTTCCCAGCACGAGCACCAACCAAAGCCATGTGCAAACCGGAAGTAAAATGTCGCCAATACGCGTCAGGTCAGTGCTAGGGTGGCATTGTGGGATTTTGAGTCATCGCGGCTTGGTGGACATTACAACGATCGCACACAACGATGTAAGAGCCGAATATTAGTGCAAGAATCATACAGAAAAAAAGATTAATATTGAAACTTCAATTCATTCGCTGTGAATTAAGGTTAAAGTTTTGTTGATTACAGAGCCAATAAAACATCAAACGGGCAGTTTATCAGTTTCTCAACAGGAACCTTATATGCCAGCACCTTATATGGCACTACATCACATTTTCTCCAGTGGAGCAGCGTCCATTAGGACAACTCCCCACACTCTCATATAGACAGACAGTATAGGGTATACAGCACTGCATCACATTTTATCCACTGGAATAGCACCTATTTTGGCACCGTACTTTCTTGTCACTTAGGTATACCCTTTACAGCACTGCATCTCTGCTGGAAAAGGCACCTTTTGGGACACTTATGTCGGGCTGGCACAGAAGACACTTCATAATGACACCTTTTTCCATTGGGAGGGGACCCATATAGACCACTGGAGGGCACAGTATAGTGCACTGCATTGCATTTTCTCCAGTAGAAGGGCACTGCATCACATTTATTCCAGTTGAAGGGCACTGCATCACATTTTCTCCAGTTGAAGGGCACTTCATCTCGCAAAGTTTTGTTCAGAGGGGGACAGTTGCTTTCTCTAATTCAGACATTCCACCTTAGGGATATCGATTTCAGGGAAGCAGATGAGGGGCATCCAGGAGGGCGGGATGTTGGCCAGTGCTTGGCTGGCATTACGGTAGTATCATATATATATATTTTTTTTTTTCTGGGATATTGGACATCATTCGCTGTCAATTTCTGAGAGAGGTGGGATGTCCCCTCAAATCCACAGTGCTTGACCAATGTTTCAAAACATTTAACGAACCCCACCGCACAACCAGAAATGTCACCCGTCTTGGACACTGATTGATCCTGGGTGCCGACACTGCCATCTCTACCTGGTGCAGGAAAACACTAAAATCACCAATTTCCGTCAGGTGGCAAGAAGAATATGGCTGCAGCCGCCCTTCTCAGGCCGCTCTTCCAGTTCTCGCTCTAGGCTCAGACTGACGCTCATGAATGTGTCTCGGGCCTCTCTGGTCTTTCTTTACAAGCCACATGCAGATACGCGTTTTGGCCCTGACTGGCATTCGCAGGCCTAACTCAAGACTTTGGACTTAAGTCAAAACTAAAATTTTGGTCAAAACCAAAGTTGTTCGTATGTCAGGCTGGTCGTACCTCGAGAGTCCACTGTATTTCATGTATCCAGAATGAATAACGCAACAGATAATTTGGTCGATGTTTCCAAATCATTATTCCATTGAGAATGTCATAACTAATATAAGGAATGCTCCGGATTTTAAGTGATCAATAAATATCTAGGCGCAACTTGTCATAGACAACTGCTGATATAAATAAAAATGCTATTTGTGAATTTTTATGCATAAATTTTGAACAGAAACACAATGAAATGAAGATTTGTAATACAATGACAATCATGAAACATAGATTGTGCACAAATATATGCGTACGACATTTTTTTCCAAACACGTTAAAAAGACTTCACTTCGAAAACTCAGAAAAGGGATCAAGGTGGTGCAGTGGTGGCTTAATGGTTTAAGAAATGCACTTGTTATTAAACGGTTGCAGGGTTGAATCCCCAACCAGCAAGGCACTATTGAGGTACCTTAAGCAAAGTGCCGAATTAGCTGCCATTTGTTATGTCACATATGGTTTAAATGCAAAGAATACATTTTGTTGTGGTATGTCAACAGTGACAATTAATCACTAAATTCTAATTCTGAAAGGTGTTACTTTGTTGTCTGCGCATGCGTAAAAGCAACCGGAAGGGCTGCAGTCACCCAAATCTCGCTCAGGAAACGGCTTCTGGGCTGATTGGCCCGTTCTTGTCACGTTGTCTGTAGGTTCCAAACAGCAAATGCACGGTATTGACAGACGGGCGACATCGGCACTGCAGGGACAACGTTAAGCGTAGCGTAACTATTTCCTTTGCGGCAATTTATTTAATCTATTCTAGTGCTTGCAAGTAAGACGTTTTCTTGTATTCACATTGTATATCATAGGGAGCACAGATTTCCTTCCTTGCGGCCACGCCTGACCTCACCGTATTTAGTGGGTGGGGCGGAGAACTAGCTGCCTCCGTGACTTGGAAAATTTCTGCATTTTCCCGCGTACTATCCGTGTAAAATGAGTTATCCAGGATACGGCGGAGCTCCGGGGGGATTCGCTGGTGGTGTGAGTATTTTACCCTTAAACTCTACCCTTACTTGTTTACTCCAGTCATTCTGTAACCTGCAACTCTACGCAGTGTGTAAGCGCCAATCAGTGGTCCCCGAAATCCTACTTACTCTTTTAATTACCTGTCTTTAAAAGCAGTGCGACTAGTATGATGTGGGCAATGTTTTAACATCTTTCTGATTTCTACATTTCAAGGAACAAATTTCATCGGTAGTTGAAATGAAAGCGAACCTGTAAAAGCCACTGGAATAAACTGTTAAAATCGCCAGTTCCTCTGCTGTTTACATTACATTTTGATGCATATTTTATATTGTGCAAAATGCTGCAGATCTACAGTATTTGAATCGCATTAGCGTAGTATGCAAAACTGCCTTCTAAAACGCTGCTCTTCCTGCATGCTTCGTAAACAGGGTGTAACTAGATTGCACATTGTTTTTAAGACTCCTGCCTTATGGTTTTAGTCTTAAAATGACAAAATAATTCATGAATGCTTTGCGAGAAATAAAAACTGGAATACCCTCGAAAAAACGGGCCAACTGAGTCTCACAATTTCCATTTTATGCGAAATAGTGCAGTGAACCGTTTAGAACCCGGATATTCCTTTTGTAAAGTGCTCGATCTTTAAAATGCATAAGACACGCCCAGTGTTTGTCATGCGGCGAAGAAAGCGAGAGTTACATTGAAAACGGCTGTACTTGGACTATGTTACTTCATCTTCCGTGTATCCGGTCAGACTTTAAACTCTCTGGGTAAAATGTGGCGCCCATCGGTAAAGAATAGTTTGCTACAAATTTCGGCGGGGACTTGCGATCTATGATTTATTTCAGAGGTCTTTGATCTTTTAGAATTTTTTTGCAAAGCTACAGTTTTAGTCATCAGCAAGGTATGACCCTGGTCAGAGTACCATGTGTTTGTAATTTAACTGTTTGGCACGCAACAGTCGTGGTTCTGAGCTGAGCTGAAATGACTTTATGAGGCGTGCCGAAGCACCGCCCTAGTAAACATGAATCGCGGTGGACCATTCAGATTCACAATGCGTTTCCCCTGTCTTGCCTTGTGTAGTATGGGGGAGCTCCTGGTGCTCCAGGATTTGGGGGCTTTCCAGGGCAACCTCAAGACCCAATGATGGGGTATTTCAGCGCTGTTGCTGGCCAGGTAAGATCTTTTAATGTCAGCAAACACTTTAGCGAATATAAGAAACTAATGCTTTCTTCTCCTGGGGTTGTGGGGGTGCCTGAAGCTTATCCGAGGATGCATAGGGCACAGGGCTGAGGTGTACAGCCTGGGTAGGAGGAGATGGACTAGGCACACAAACACCAACAGTCTCTCACACACTAGGCAATCGAGGGACACCAATTAGCATAACTGTATGTCTTCGGAATGCGGAAGGAAAATGGGTAACGGGAGGGAATCTACATAACACTGAAAATCCACGCTGAGCAAGGGTGGAATTTGAACCCTGAAGGCAACAATGGCATTATGTTGCACTCATGAAAAAGTTTTATTTACGTATAGATTCAGATTCATTTGTATGCTTCGTAGTAGCATATTTCAAATCCTTTTCTAAGTAAACTTCTGTGTAATGAACTCAGGGTTGCCATTGAACATGATTTTTCTCCATTTGCGACCCGTGTTAAGATATTCTGCTTGTACGTCGCAGAACATGAGTGTGGGATAGTGTCGTGTTAATTTTCATTTGAATTTCATTTTTAGGATGGACAAATATCTGCAGATGAGCTCCAGGTGTGTCTCACCCAGGCCAATTTCTCTGGAGCCTACAAACGTAAGACTCAGAGCTGCTGTCCTGCGGCTTAAGAACAACTTTTCTGCATGTTGATTCTTGCAAGGACAAACCGGAAAGTTCTTTGGTTTGGCTTGAACAGCATGTTCAGTGGGAGGTGTTCCAACAAGGCATGTCATTGTACCTTTCTTTTTCCAAACAAAAGGGTCTGTGACGTCATGGACACTGCCGCCTCTAACCGAGGGGATTTTCATTATGTTGGGAGTCAGAAACTGCTGTCATATTACTGCAGTGGTGTAGGGCAAGGTGCTGTTTGTATGACCTGAAGAGTCATCTTTTTACTTTTTAGTTATCCATTTCTGCCCTTATGGCTAGCAGCTGTTTTCACTTACTTGCTTTAAATTTTTGGAAGTTGTCCCTTTATGAAGGCTGACCTCAACACACAAAGGGAGAAACAGTGTAAACAAGTGCCGTGACATGTAAAGTGATCCATTTAGGGTGATGGCTCATTACCCATCCCTCTTTAAAGCAGTGCGGTATTTTCAGTAAGAGCCAGTTGGGTTTCATTAATGACATCAGGCGCAAGGTAGACCTTGCTCAGTGTGACAGCTGTTAGCTCTGGGGGTTTAACGATACTGTCTACTCACGATTCGGTTCAGTAGAAGATTCAGGGCTCAGGGTTTGAAACACTTGTATACTGAAAAACTAAGATCTCATTTGTTATTTATTCCTTTAGGCATGTACACCTACAAAAAAACTGGGTTTCAAACCAATTTTTTCTTGCAGTTTTTTCCTTAGTCTCCAGTGCAAAATGCAAAAATAAAATCTCTTAATAGCGCAGTTCATCACAAAACTGAAAAATATATATTTTAGAGTTGCTTTACTGCCGTCTCTCCATCTCGGTGGTTCTGCTGGGACTGAATTTGAAGTCCACACACCAATCATATCACTGCGCGGAAGATCCAATCACAAGCAGCCAAGGGTATTGAATATCAGACAATGAGAGACGGCCACTTAAAAATGTCAAAATGTGTTTTGTTGTATGGTGACTTTTGTTTTCCTTTAAAAGTAAATTTGAATGTTTTTTTACTGTTTGATTTGCACATGCAGGATTCACTTTTTTCAGCTGAGCTGAACGTTTCGTGTTTAAACATGACAATGAGGAGAATGGGAATCATTTAATCTAAAATTGTGAGCAGTGCTTCCTAATGTCAGCTTGATGGTAAGTAGGACTGACTGACTGTTCCTGTCTCTTCAGCATTCAACCTCGAGACCTGTAGGCTGATGATTAGCATGCTGGATGTATCCTTTTCATTAATGTTTTAAAGAAAAATTATTCTTTAGCGGTTTATTGGGGAACATGCAGGCCCATTTGTTGTAATTGTGTTTATGCAATGGCTTTGTCAGTACTTATAATACAGAATTGTGGCTGTGCGTTCCATGATGTTTATAAATTTTCTTTCTGGGCAAGTATAAATCATTGGAGGTGTCTTAGAAAAGAAAGCTAACATCACTATTAAATAAAAATGTCAAAGTATTCATTTTGAAATTATCTTTTTTTTTGTTAACAAACTGCACTGTTAACCGTCAGTGGTATTTCCAGTATGCAGTGAGTGAGCCTGTGTGTCCACGAGGGTGCGTTTTCGCTACTCCCCCACTTCCTTGACTAAATCACAGAGAGATGGTTCGCATACGATGGGCTTCAATGAGTTCAAGGAGCTGTGGAATGTTCTTTACGCGTGGAAGCAGCATTTCGCCTCCATCGACCGTGACCAAAGTGGCTTGGTCGACCCACAGGAAATGCAGCAGGCGGTCAGTTCCATGGGTATGTTCAACTGGACCAAGAGCACAGAATCTCTATGGCAGTATTTTCCAATCCAGTCCTCCGGGACCCACAGTCGGTTTATGTTTTTGCTCCCCCCGAGCTCCCTATCCGACTGTCTGTGGGACCCAGAGGACCGGATTGGGAAGCTCTGCTCTTGTGTTTGGGCCGCTCTGCCTTATCATCCTTCCACATCCTTTCAGCTCAGCTGGCTCTTTGTACCAGTCAGATTACGAAATGTATCAGGGTTCAGTCTTCCATCTTGTTTGTGAATTTATTCACAGGTTATAGGCTGAGCCCGCAAGCTATGAATGGCATGATCAAAAGATACAGCATTCAGGGGAAGATCTCCTTTGATGATTATGTCGCCTGCTGTGTAAAACTCAGAACTTTGACTGGTAGGTTATTTTCAAACACATGCACAATGCTTATGTGTAAGGTAATTTTTGCTTTTGAGTATATAGGAGCCAACTTATTGGTAGGTGGGATTGCAGTGCCCTGTAACTCACTGGGTAGTTCAATCCAGTGGGCACAAATCAAATAGCAGCAGGAAGTTGGGTTATACTAATTGTGACTGGAAGTGGAATTTTTGATACCCTGGGCTGTTTGTGTTTGGCAGATTTATTCAGGAAGCGGGACCAGACTCAGCAGGGGGTAGCCACCTTTTCGTACGATGATGTAGGTAACACCGCGGTCTAAAATACCCGATATGTTCATCTTGCACTTGTGTATTTGTGATACTTCTAGAATCACCCTTAGATACTACACCTGTGTTTTAAAATACTACAGTATTAAGTAAGTGGATTTTACTTCCGTAACGAATTTTGCTGGCCCACAGTCCTATTGGCCCACCGGGAAAATGCCCAATATGCCTGATGGTCATTCCAGCACTAATTACATTATTATATTGCATTATATTGATTTTCCTGGTGAGGTAGGATGTAATTATATTAACATTGTCTAATTTCTCCCTCCCCAGTTTATCCTTTGCACAATGACTGCATAAAACCACTGGAAGCCCCCAGAAAGGAATTTAGTTCTTCTGACCCATGCTGACACGACAGACAAGACCATTACTTTAATATGTAACATTTGGACCAAGTTTTTAATGTTTTTCCTTCCTCAAAAGTCTCAAATACAATGCACTACTTTTAATATGTTTTTCCACATAGCTTATTAAAACCAGACATAAGAACTGTATAATCATTGATAAACTGATGTACACAGTTGTAGCCAAAAATATTCATATCTGTTCATTATTTTTTTTCCTTTAACCATCCCACAACATGTATTGCCATGCAGAGCTATATTTAATGTACTCCTTGGTGCTTGATGGAACATATTAAATGAATAAAATTATACTTGCTCAAGGTTAATTTTCTTCCTTAAATCATTCTCAACTCAGCAGTCTCACCAAGCCTTAAGTGAAAACAATTTCTTGGTCATTTCTGCGACGCCACTTCACATCAGAATGCCACAGTGTTTTTGGTACCCTAAGAAATAATGACTGATGTATCAGACATCAGAGTATTTGGAATAACCTTATCTTATCATTGGTACAAAATTCACAGTGAATTTGTCCATGGTTGTGAAAGAATAATTACAGTCCATTTCTAGATTACATCTGTTAATTTAAGGAAAATAACTAAATCTTACATTTGATATTTTCTGTCTTGGGACAGTTTCTGTGTCTAAATTGCCCCTTGTCTGTGACCTGATATCCCTTTCAAGGTATATGGTGGGTGGATAGAAGGAAAAAGAATTAAAATGATCTAATTTATGGCTGAACTGGAATTAAAATCGACTCTAGACTGGGGGGAGGTGTCCCATGATATCTTTTGCTGAGCGATAAATTGTGCCGACCTAGCGGGGGTTCCCCACTGTCGATTTTGTCCGCCCCCATAGCTATCAGCCCATCAAGAAAATGCCCGGTATGGCGTTTGGAGTCCTTTTCTCATTCCTCCCCCCACAGACGGATCTAACCGGTTTGAATAGCGCGCTGCGCAGCTTCGCTGGATCGGCTCGGCTCGGCTCGGCTCGGCTCGGGTCGGGGGGCAGGGCATTACGCATGCGCATTGGGACTCGCGTTACTAAGTGCGCACCGATTGCCTGAAAAGCTGCCGCTCGAGCTGAATCCGGATGCGTCTCTTTCCGATTAAAATGTTTAGTTAGCTGCGGCGTTACCTGCTTGGTGTATGAGCTGCTAAAGAGCTTGTAGGTAGAGAGCCGCTTGTTGGGGATTATCAGCAGAAATGCAGAGTCCGATCAGCTTCCGAGTCGCTCCTTCCGTGTTGCTCGTCTTCCTCGCCTGCGTTCCCCTCATTTCTCGGGGATATTCCTATACCACCGTCTCTCCACCGCCCCACAAACGTAAGTGAACGCACATAATTATGTTTTAAAAGACGGTCGGTAATTCATGTGAGCTGGGATTCGTGTCCAGCCGTGTTTTCGGTGAAGTGCGATCGAGGATACCGACACTGCGCCTCTTGGAGGAATTAAATGTACAGAAGATGGAACCAAAAGCCACCGTGAAAATTGTGTATTTACTGCAGTTAGTCGCACTTTATGCATGAAGTGTTTAATTCTCGGACTAAACGCTGCATTGCTGTGAAGGACTTAAGAGGAAGATAAGCCCCCCTCTAACTCGTTAATAATGGCCTGATTGTTCGATCACGGAAAACAAGTCGTCGTTTGCTAGCACATTGTCGCTACTCGTTTATTAAACAAAACTTACAGTTAAACGCACCGGCTGGTGGCGTATTGTTTAAGGATGGAAGTCATAGGCCCAGTTCGCAACTGTCGTACCTTCAGACTTTGGACCGACTTACCCCAATGTATAAGTAAATATAAAATGTATGTGTGTGTGTGTGTATATATATATATATACAGGTAATAGGTAATAGATAATATTGATAGTACGTAATATTTATCAAACGAATACAGTTTTTACTGCGGCTTTCTCATTTGCCAAGCCTTCTGCTGATGTTTTTAAAATAATTTTTGTCACTTTGTCACTCACTGTTCTAAATTTTTCCTCTCAGCTTGTGTCGTTGCCTCCACCTGTGAGAAATGCCTAGAAAATGTATCGGTAAGTTAAGTTTTTGCACATTCATCCCACTTCCAGCTGCTAACTTCAGCAGTACCTCTGGGAAGGCCACAGTACAGTTTTTTGTAATATTTTAACCCCAGAATCATTTTTGATTGATTTTTCTTTTAAAAAATTTGAAATTTCCCTAATATAGTTTTAGCAACTGTGGTATTTGTCTGTATGTGTGCGCCTTTAAATAAAATATAATTTTGTGATTACAAGCATGATATTTATTGTACTTGTCACCGATGAATAGGCATGCGTATCTGCACATGTTGGTCACATGCACATGCTGTCACTGACTTGTGTCTCCTGAACAGTGCCTCTGGTGCAACACCAACAGCTCCTGCATGGATTACCCCGTCCGGCACATTCTCCCCCCTTCGTCGCTGTGCCAGCTGTCCCAGGCACGGTGGGGGGTGTGCTGGGGTGAGTGTGGGGCGATGGGTCAGCTGGGGGAGTGTAGACAATGGTGCGAGAGACCCAGGGCAGACTGGGTTACTACATGCTGCCCAGCACTGACTGGTGTCGCTCAGCCAGGAGTGAAAACGACTTACAATAGTCACAGCTCGGTCTTCCATGTTCCGAGGAAGCTCTTGAAATGTTTCGGCCCTGACATTTTGGCAGTTAAATGAAACTGATACCCTTTACCTTGTGGTAGAAAAATTGTGGATCAAACACTTAGAGTAAGAATCTGGACCTCTTAGTTTGGTGAGTAAAGAAAATCTC
>JAODUD010000134.1:9047243-9058979 GCA_026784285.1 Stomatorhinus walkeri
GCTTAAGGCCTAAAACATAACGGACCCAATATGCCTCCCTTCCTGGGCCTACTAATGTCCAATTTTACTTCCACAACCTCCATTATTGTGGGTTCATTTTTAAAATATGATAGATGCAAAATATACAGGAATCAGTTCTGCCAAAGACAAGAATCAATTTATAGTGTTATAAAAGGAGAGTGTAGGTGACAGTATGAACCGAAGGGAAATATGTACTTGGGATGTGATGTAGGCAGCTGTGTTTTTTGTTTAAATCCCCTTCAGCCCTGTTGGGCCATTGTTTATTTTTGGAAGTTGGAACAGTAGGTGCCTCCATATTAACTGCAGTCATGTACTTTATGATCTCCACGTTTATTCAAACCTGCTCTCCATCCTTCCTGTTAATCGTGACCAAGCACATCTCTGATAGAAAACCAAACAAGTCTATTCGTGTCCCATCTGTCTTAGCGTTGTTTTGCGTCATCCATTTGTTGTATTGTAAAGGAAGTGCCAGCAGGTGGCAGCATGACACGAGGAATTATTTTATTGGTTGAACTAAGTTCATGCTTTTTTTACGGCCTGTAATCCTGTGTAAGTGATTTTAATACTGGATATTTTGAATGGATCGTTATATACACTTTCTGATTTGTATTTAATTTGTCTGCTCTTTTGTATCAGTGAACTTTGAAGCTCTCATCATCGCCATGGCTGTTGTGGGGGGGACCATTCTGCTAAGCATCGTTGTGTGCTGCTGCTGCTGCTGCTGCTGCAAGAGGGGCCAGTTAGGGTAATGCCTTTCTGTCTGCTACTTCAGCCCTCGCTCTGCCAACTTGCATGTAGTGCAGCACTTGTTCCACAAGGGGACGCCAAGCCAACATTTCAGGGCTACACATTTGGAGCACAGCTGTGCCAAAAACAGTAACCTTACATAAGATGTTATAGATTTTCCACATTTTGTAAGAAATCGTTCAGTGCATATATTCACTGCCCGGCCAAAAAAAAAAAGAATGTTTCCATTTGAATTTACATCAGCAAATACTTAAGCCAATGACTGGATCATTATTACAGCTCAGCAACGTTAGACAGCAATAAAGTAAAGTCAGCTGAGTACCTGAATCTACTGGATGGCCAGGTTACACCTCCATCCATCATCAATGGGTTTGTCTTTTCCCTGCTGGCATGGCCATATTCCTGGGCAGGAATGCCAAGATTCATTGGGTTCGAATTGTGAGAGTGGCTCAGGGAACATGAGGAAACATTTTCACACATGCCTTGGTCACCACAGAGTTGTGACCTTAACTTCATTGAAGGTCTTTGGGATGTGCTGAAGGAGGCTTTATGGAGGTTCAACTCGCTTGTCAATACAGGATCTCAGTGAGAAATTAATGCAAATATGGATAAAAAATAAAGGGTGAGATGTTGCATGAGCTTGTGGAAACAGTGCCATGACAGATGTGCGCCATAATCAAAGCTAAAGGAGGTCCAATGAAAAATTCAAATGGCATCTAATTTTTTTGGCCCAGCAGTGTGTAAGGCTGGCATTGTTTCTTAGTGTCGTATTAAAATAATCAATTGAATTCAATACAGTTTTGCATCAATGTCTGTTTTAAGGATTTCTTTTGAATCATGAAGTGATCTGTCAGTGCTCACCATGATATGTTTTTCTCCACTTTAGCTGCCTGTATACTGGTGGGCATATTGTTTATGGGGATATTTCATCCTTTCACTTCTGCTCCTGTGTCAGATGCTCCAGGTCTGTTTGCTAATTGGCGTGCGTTCTGTTGACAGACCCGACAGAGATGATGAAAGGTTAGTCCGCCGGCGGGAGGAGATCAGGCAGAAATCCGAAAACAGGTGAGAACGATCTGTAATGAAACCAGCAACAAAGCTTCACTTGTCTTCGCTGTGAATGTTTGAGACGTTTCCTTCATTTGGCTTCTGTTTTGCTTAGCTGGGTATGAAGCATTTTGATACATAAACTGATCTGTCTCTTGATTTTGTCTTTACTGCTTTTGTAGTCATGGTTTAGTTATTGTACCTTTACACTCGCGCTTAGTATTTTCTGTACGGGGGATGCGGATTTGGGTGTTCTTATTGTGTGTTCCCTGCCTCACCACTAGGGGCGCCTTCACCCCATTTGTCATACTGAGAGTGAGAACACAGCTCAGTGGAGTTCAGTTTCTATACAGAAGTCAGGGTGTCTGGTGGCTTAATGTTTGGAGTTTTAGGGTTTTGTGAGAAGACCACAGAGGCTGCTTCGATATTTCAGAAGATTCCAGAAGCTGCATTGTGCCAATATGAAAGTATGCTTTAAGGGAATCTCCACTGAAAACTTAAAGTGGAACTTAATGGATGTGTTAATGACAATTGCTGGTTCAGTTCTCGAAAGGTTAATGACCGCTGTACACTGTGCCATTTAGTGTGGCTGTTTCTGGATAAGTAGCCGATACGTTCCCACGAGGCCTTACCGATGACTCACAGCTTGCACGACCAGTTTATAAGCAGCTGCAGGTGGGAGCATGGACTCAGTGCTGCCCCCCAGTGTCAGTGCCACGTGCTGTTCACATGGCTTATTTCACGCTGAATAGTCTGACCTTTCATCCTTAAATGCCTTTATTCGCCTGTTCGTTCAGCTAGTGTCGTAAACCACCCCACGTTTCTCTACTCCTCTGCTGGCTCATGTTAACACTCTACTCCAGAGCTCACGCTGTTGCACTATGAAGAGCACGAGAGATGGTAGATTAACTTTTTGAAAAGCGAAATTACGGTCAGAAACGAAGTGGCTTCCTGCGAGGGAGACCATAAAAATACCTGCTTATTTGCTCCTTTCTCCACTTGTTGTCAGCGGGTAGGGAGACTTGCGGAGGTTTCCCTCCGGCTTAATAAAGGGGCCGGAGACAGATGGTGCCAGAGACCTGGTAGCACTGTGTGTCTGTGTAGCTCGTAGGGTATTAAAGGGGACGGCTTTACAAGGCAGTCGGTGGGGGCACAGCACCAAACATACGTCTTCGAACTCGTTCACGGGCAGATTGTTCCTTTTATGATGTGATGTGGTACCAGTGGCAGAAGATAAGGTCATATTCAAAAGGTGAGGAAGCCTGATTGCGGCGTGACTTCTCATTTGCCACCAGGGAAGTGTCTTCTTGTCATTTGTCATTCTTCCTGTTCGGAAACTCGTACCATTCTCAGTCCCGGAATCCAAGTCACCCCAAAGCCTTGTTTATTTTCATTTCCTCTGTGATGTCCTTTTAAGCGCCCAGTAATCACTCTTGCATTCTTTGGTAAGCGTTGGGTGTTTTCCTTCCCCTACAGGAAGGCGGAGAGGAGGGCAAGACACGATGAAATCCGCAAGAAGTACGGTACGTATCACGCCGTCGCCTGCTTGTCCTGTTGGCGTGACCTTTTCCTGACGCGTGAATGTCAGGTTAGGCCTTCGCCCTGCAGCCAGAGTGAAGTAAACAAACATGCAGGCTGGGTCACGCTGCGGGTGTCACCGTTGTCACACCTGATCTGTATTCACATGGTGAGAGGAATGATTTGCATTGTTGGTGTGTTTATACTGACCTGCTGGCTTGATCACCCAGCATATTTGAAACACTGTCCTGAAAATGAGGTGTGGCTAGAAAATGCTCTTTCTGTTTGGGTAGAAAAACACTGTTTTGATGGGGGGGGGTTAACAACACAGTTGACTGACATCACTTTTGCACAGAACATCGTATTATAGTTTATCGCATATACTCATCTGATGAAGAACGTTAGGTGGAAGTTCATGTTCCTCACAGATGATTCAAGCTCCTGGGTTCGGTCGTAGAGTAGAGACTGCAATTATAACATTTGCCCAAGAAGCATACGGCAGGGTCCGATTGCGAAAGCTGCAGGAAGTTCTGGTCAGGAAGTTCTGGTCATAGTCCATGTGGCCCGTTGTGCCTGGTGATATAGGTGTGTGTCACCTGCATGACCACGGGTCACTATGACCCCCATGGGGCTGCTGCCCTCCGACTGACATTTGGACTGAAATGTCAGCTTGCCTACATCTCTGCAGGAGAGGAATTCTGAATTCAGAGGAGAAACAATGATAAGAAACCTTTTCACCTTTCTTGGTCTAACCCAGTCAGATGAAGAAATTGCAGATAAGGGCAAATTGGGGTTTGGGGTGTGGTACGTCGATTAATGGTTCAACCAGAGGAATGTGTCTGAATAATAATAAAAAAACAGCAGATACACATGGTCAACTCTGTAGAAACTGACTTGTCTCCCCTACTTTCTCTCCGGGGGGGGGGAGTTGTGGTAAGGTGGGAAGTCAGGATGCTAGCTTCAGAATGTACCGGAGCTAAAGCCAGACCGGTTAATGGGGCCAGTTGGCTGTTTGTCCAGTCAGACCCCCCCCGGTTCCATGTGAATATACCGCAGTCTGCCGAACTGTGGCTGACGAGCAATTTATCTCAACTGTAAGAAGGATTAAGTTGCGATTAGACACTGGAGGGGGCCAGGGAGGGCATTGAGCGGTAACGTTTGAGGTATCGATTTGTAGAACAATTGAAAATATGGATTTTTTTTTTTAGAAACCTAAGCAGAACGGTACCGTCTGATAAAAACTGGTGTTTGATGTAGCTCTCTGGACATTTCGTCGATAGTGCTGACCAGCCTCCTCGTGGATGGACAGGGTTGGCGTGGTCATGAGCGCCCGGCGTGGGGGAGGCGGACGGCTCCCTTGGGCCTTCTGGCTGTGATGCCTAATGACTAATTACAGCTCTGCCGAGATGCAGCCCCAGCTAACGAGCCGGACCGGGATACTTTAATGCACCAGGAATTTGTAATATCTTTTTTTTTTTGTGTTGTGTCGTCATTTATTTTGCCCTAAATGCTCGTCTCTGACATTCGGCCTTTGGATTCTGGTGTGGAAGACGGCTGTATCTGGTCGTGTGGCATCTTCCCAGAGTCGGTCATTAATTCTGCCGTGCCACGTGCAGCCCGGCGTGACGGGAGGGATAATGGTAGCAGGACAGTCGCGTGCATTACCATGTCCCCAGGTGCTGGCCAGTGCTGGGACGTTCGCCCGGACAGTGTGACATCTTGATCGATGAATGTGGAGCCCCCCCCCCCCCCCCCAATATCTGCTTTATTTTTCTGCTCGCTCAGCACTGTTTGTGCCTCGAGGTGTGGTGTGAATTTCTCAAGCCGCCCAGGCATCTCTGACAGGCCGATGAAGGAGACGCCCCCCCCAGCCCCGATCAGCGGCGTCTCCGTGTGAAGGTGCCCCTTCCTTTGGTGCAGTGCAGGTTCTACCCGTGCTGTCCGTGGACCCCCAGAGACCCGCTGGACACGCGTGGAGATGAATGAGTCTCGATGAATGACTCCTGGCCCCGATGTGGGCCGCGTGCAGTGCTTGCATCTCTACTGGGCTGTTCTGTCACCTGCTGGTATCTCTGCTCGATGCATTGAGAAGGCACACAACTCACCCCCACCCCAATGTCCCCGTGGTGGTGTTGTGATGCTGTGCAACACTTCACCGCCTGCCAGTCCTCCATGGTCCTGAGTTCTGGTTCCCTTCAACTCTAATGCATTTTTTTCTTTTTTCCAGGCCTCATCCCTGACTCTGACCACCCCTACAGCAAGTTCGAGAATGACTAGACGGTCCCGGCCCACGCTGTCCCTTCTGATGAAGCTGTTCTCTTCATGCTCAGCCATGTTCCACTCATTTTAGTTACTCCTTCTAATATTTACTTCGGAAGGATGTCAGTTTTTCTAGCATGCATGTCATGTTCTTCAAACCAAGCTGCATAACGCGGAATGATCATGGTTAATTAGGGAAACTTTCAGAGCAGTTGAGAATTGAACCTGTAAAGTTCCTTCCAGTAAAGAGATCAGGCTCCTACCTGGCTTGTTCTTCAGTAGTTAATGGGACACTGCCCCCCCCCCCCCCAAATTCTGTGTGTGAACGTTCAGGTACCATAAGAACTCCAGCCACATGTACTGATTTTTCAGCACTTTTCATTGTTTAAAAAAAAAAAAAGCCTTTTTGTACAAATTCTGCACTTGACTCATAGTGTAATGGCAT
Organism: Stomatorhinus walkeri; assembly: GCA_026784285.1. Lineage (NCBI taxonomy): Eukaryota > Metazoa > Chordata > Actinopteri > Osteoglossiformes > Mormyridae > Stomatorhinus > Stomatorhinus walkeri. The sequence continues at coordinate 9,053,281 of JAODUD010000134.1, forward strand.
AAAATCGTGCATCTCTGCTTCCCTCATTGTGCTTCAGAGTCATCATAAACCTCTTCCAGCTTCTGCTGTTTTACAATGCTTGTTTTTAATAAAAAGAAAACCTTTGCGTTGGGTTTACAGACGCTGTATCTCCAGCACGCACGATAATCTTCGCTTTTGTCCAACAACCTTGCAGCCTCTGCTTCTTTTAATTGGTATAGGAATTTGGGTCACATCACAAATGAAAAACGCACACGGCAGAAGAATTAAATGAGGAATATAAGAATTCTGATGGTGCTGTGGTTAAAGCCGTACTTCCCGAGAAGTGCTCTTGGGTTTTACTTCTGAAATGGTTTGTCAGTAACATCGATACAAAGGATAAACCAGTTCAATAAGAATTATTTTTGTTTGGAATGTCTTCGAAGTGACTAAAATTTGAGTGACGCTATGTAGCCTACGTGATTTTCCCCGCTTCTCCCCCCCCACCCCCTCAAGTAAAGATGAAGCAGTGAGTTGCTGTAATGACCAGCGGATTGCCCTGTCCGGTTCCAGCATCCCTGGGGGCCGGTCCCGCGGGAGTGTGTGCCCCAGATGCTGCTTGATAACACTCTCATCTCCACACCCAACTCTCGGTCTCTTCCTTGATTACATTTATAAAACGATAACAGCACAATCCGTATTTTAGACAGACTATTCTAAAAGCCGCGGCAGAGTTCATGATCCGCTAACGCGGCGGTCCCCCTCCCTTCACTAGTGCGGTACCTGCCGTCGACTCCCTGCGTCCTGCACAGAAATACACGGCAATAGCCCAACATGCGATCATTAAATAAACATTTTGTTGCGTGACTCTAAGTGGCCTCTGGTGCATTTAGCCAATTCATGAGATGCATAACCTAACCATCCATGGACTATAGGGCGGGTTCCTTGCCGATTGTTAAGCCTGCCTGCTCTTGCTTTGCAGCTCATTTTAACCAGCACTGAATACATTGGAATTCACTGCTTATCTTGCTAAACGGGTTCTGTGTAGCCGCACAACGCTATGAAACTGGGCTTGTCCTAGGCTGCGATTCATTTTTAATTCCGACGTCAATCTTGAATAACTAGCCGGCTTCGTGCGGCTGATGTCCGGCATAGCGCACGCTGGAAATATGCATCTGTGCAGTTCGCTGTATTGACGTTTGACTTCTCTTTTTGCACTTCCTCCACACGCACTTTTCCTGGCGACGTTATTGTTGCAAATCAAAAACACACATGCCGTTTCTCAAGAAGAAATTATACTAAATAAATGCTGCATTGTATTGATAATATCAGCAGTCTCTGATACGCTGATACCCAGATTGTTCGTGAAAATCCCCGAGTGCTTCATTCGTGGGACTTTTCAGACACGATGCGATTACTTAAGCCACTTATTTAAAAGGTCCGGTTTTTCAGGAGGTCACCACCCAACATAAATACTACAATGAGCCTATAGGCCTAGATTATCTTAATGAAGCTTGATTAAACAGGCTAGCTGTGTTTATGCTTTCAGTGTTATTTATTTACTTACAGAGTGTACTTCCTCTTTTTATCTTATCATTGATCTCCGGTTTTGACGGAAACGATTATACACATTCTGACGCAAATACATTTATTAATAAAACGATTAAAATAAAGACAGGATCCACGCTGTTATGAAATGATATATAGTGTTTCTTAAGCTTCCGTATGTTTAATAGGCTAATTTAGACCTCCGAGCCTATACTGAGTACCGGGTCTCTGTGGGATAGCAGCGCATCCCTCCATCCCTCCCCGGCGCGTCTCGGCCGCCCCGAGCGCTAAACCCATAAATCACGAGTCACTCAGGAGACCCGCTTTATTTTACGCAGTCCGTCAATCAGTAAATCCCGCTATCCATCAGGGGGTGGTCCACCCAACCATATAATTAACATATAGGCCTAATTTCCCTCCAATTGCCTATTTGTCATTAAATCTACCATTAAATACAACTGCACCATGAGTATTTAAGCATAATATGCGTAAATTTAAGAGTGACGATTTATGCAATTTGTGCCAATTTAGTATAGGCCTAGTAGTAATTTTCCGGATATTCTGAACAACAGGGCAAAGGCCCATACAATGCCCCTCATTTACTCTCCAGAAGCGCAATCAGCTGCCAGTATAGGAAACTTTCTATCTAATAATGTGAGCACATTATCTGAAAGATGCCCAAAAACGTAGCAAACGGCCGACACAAAGTGACAGAAAAGCCCGGCGATTAATCACCGCCAAGACTATCTCACTTCGTCCAATCCGTGAGCAACGAGGGGTGGGATTTGTTAGGGGGTGGATTTTTTTCCCTCTTCTCTCTCCTCCACCAGTAGAAGAGGATCCCAAAAGTGACATCCACATAGCAATCGGGGAGAAGCGGTCGGAGCCCGTGGCCACAGTCTCCATCCACGGCCACGCTTTTATCCTCTTGTTTTTCGTTTTTGTTCCAATAAGCCGGGAAAGCGATCTTGCTCCGGAGATGAAGCCCTAGGGCACATTACCCTACATCATATAGAAATGCGCCTGTGAGAAAGCGGAGTCGAACACGTTTCCTTTGCTTGACAGCGTGACGAAAAATATCAACACAAAACCCCGCGTCTCAGACAGCGACCGTCGGTCATTTTCAAAAGGATTCCTTCACTTTTCGATTTTTCACGGCGACATGTGCGACTTGATGCCGGCCTCGCAACCCACTGAAAAAATCGGTAAAATGAAAAAGTTGCGGAGAACTTTGTCGGAGAGTTTCAGCCGCATCGGTAAGTGAAGCCGCTTTAAGACGAGGGCGGACTCTGGTTCTGGTGACTGGTGTGGGACATCGGGCAGATTCGTGAAACGGTGTGTAAAACGCAATGTTCACTGTATTAATGGGTAGGGAGTGGATGCTGGAAGCATTTCCACCAAGCAAAAGACAAACTGCTCTTGGGAACCATCTCCGAACAAGGAATTCCGATATTATAAAATACTTACCTGTAATTTCAAAAATTTCCAGTGAAGTTCATTATAACCACTGGGCGTCACTGTAGATGCCTATAGATTAAGTAATTGACCAGGATATAATCCGATTCCTGGGGCATTCGTGTGGTCGGAAATTTCATCATGAATTCAATAAATTTGGTTTTTTAAGGTTCAATTGACTAAAATAGATTTATTATTTAGATATCAAATCAGAAGTCAGTGAGATTATAAATGTGCTGTATTTGCGTGTTAATAGTAAAATGCTGATAAGGGCACGTCACTTTAGTTTCATATTATCGACATTTTTATGTTTTAAAATACAAATGAATTTTTACAAGTATTGGAAAGCTTAAACATGTGTATAGCAGAAGTACACTTAAATTAAGATAGAAAGGCTGTGCAGAACCGCTTTTTATTTGTAAGACCCCACCCCATTGTCAGAATACGAAACTCATCTTGCACAGCTACTTTTAAAGATTATATCATTTTATAAAAACAGAAGTGAAACATAACTGTGGGTATCTACAGGATGCGGCTTGCCGGATTATTTGTCGTTTACTGGCGTGGATGAGTGTTTCACTCCGGACTATAGATGCTTACAGTTTCGGTCACTGTCCGTCTTACAAGGATCATTAAACAAAGACCATCACGTCATTCAAAAGTTGAAATCTCTTTTATAACGAAGTTACTTCTTCACATTGACTTTTTAATAGTTTTTTTCTTTAATGGCAAACACAGTTGATATTGGGAAAACGAATTATACTCAAAGTGAGTGACTTTCTCATTATAATGTCAGAATGACAAATGATTGTTTGTAGTTTTCTTTCAAACGAATTTCACGCCATTTGCAAAGGTTTTCATGGTGTTAGACATAATGAATTTTCCTCGAAGTTTTAATTAATAACCTGATGAAATGCTGTTACTTAGGGCCAGACAGGCATAGAGTTAATACATGTTTGAACAATAAAAATGTTCTCCAGAATATGCATTGAACCATTGACATTTTCTTTGATTGTTAGAAAAATAACCTCGCTGACATCTTTTCCAGGTTAAAATGCCGTTTATTGTATTAAATGCAGTGGTAATTAGTGTGTGTGTGGGGGGGTGGGGGGTGATTACTTGAGCTATTAAGTTTTACGTATCTCTACAACAGGATAGGCGTGATCCCTTAATCATTACGCCATATAGGCGGATTATAGATAATCTCACACAAGGAGGTGGACACTGGTCAACGTGACAGTAGCTTCAGCAATCGACGCGCTTTTATAAAAGGGAGATGTGTATAATATGTGTTTGATCGCTGCATATACTGAAGCCTGTGAAAATCCTTATCGAGTCCGTTGCCCTTTTGGCAATGATAAAGAATTCATGTTCGGGATTACAAAGATGTAACATTTTCCAAAGCAGTTTTGGAGAAAACAAACCCTTGTCTGAGTTATTTGGTAATGGTATGTGCTGTCACACATGTCACAAACACATTCAGTGGCCACTTTATTAGGCTCATCTAGCAGGTTCTGGATAGGACCCATTTTTGCTTCCAGAACCACATCAAGAGTAAACAAGTTTGTTGGGTTCTGCGAAGCCTTTTTTTTTTTAACATACTGCTCTTATTCTGAGCTGTTATGTACTAGTGACTGTCCTGTTCTCCTTAACTAGTCTGGTCATTCACCTCTGACCTCTGCTCTCTAGCAAGGTCTTTTATCCCCAGTACTGTGGCAGAATTGAGGTCTTGTTGCTTGCTGTGCCATTCTCTGTAACCACCAGACACTGTAAAACAACTGTTGTACGGTTATTTTATGTATATTTAATGTACTGCACTGCTGATGGGAAACTCCTCACCCAACACTTTCACTCACTAGCTAACTCATTCTAGTCATGTGATAAAAAAACTGATTTGTGATCCCAGGGATGTGACTTTTTCTGAGATGCTTGAGTTCCATGTCTGGACCAATCACAGGACATTCAGAATCACGCTGGTTGTGCACCTGGGCCGTTATAATGCTTAGCTGGGCAGTAAGTGAACCTTTTGACTCTGTGTGATTCCGTTCGCAGTTGCAGCCACATGATTTGCAGTTTTCTTCTGAGCCCTTTATCAGAACTATTGGTCTTTGTTTTGTAATATGGACTTGTATGCAATTTCATTAATTTTATGCTAAACTTCATCAAATAGGGTTCACCATGTGATTGGTATTTGCAAGTTCCAGCAATTGGTTACACTGAGGCTGTTTCGGACAGTGAAACCAGCCATGTGACCAATGAAAGCCAAGAGACGATTGCTAGTGACAATTTGAGGATAAAATTATCACTTAAAAATAAATTCTGTGAAGTGACTGCTTAATTTTTTGCATTTTTCTGGAAATATATAACGGCTCTCCAATGAAATCCTCTTTGACCTTCCCGAATGTTGCTGCTGTAAATGTTGGCTAACATGAAGGCTTTAAGGTCATTGGCGGAGCTGGCACCCCCCCCCCCGGCCATGATCCTTCACGTACCATGTGCTGGCCTCCAGACCTTCACGCTGAGATCTGTGACATGGAGGGGTGGGGGGTCTTGAATTCTGCAAATGGATTATTTATGGATACAGTCAGGAGATGGTTAGCTGCTACCTGAGCAGCCATCTCTGCTTTTATTTATAAAGCCTTTGCTGATTCTAACTGCGGCCTTGGTTCTTTTCTTTCCTTTTTCAAGCCTTCAAGAAAGAGGACAGTGGCTTCGACGAGGTAAGTATACGATGGTGG
>JAODUD010000134.1:9080659-9108276 GCA_026784285.1 Stomatorhinus walkeri
TTTTTCCGCCCCCCCCCCCCCCCCCCAATCCCTTCTGCTTGTGTGTGGTTACACATTCGTGACACATTCGTGACCTTTTGCCCGTGATTGCTTTTTGGGGGTGTGGGTCGCCGCCTGGTCTCCTGTGGGGGGGGGGGCTGGCAGATGGACGATGGTCGCGGCCGACTAATGCCTGCTGACGTCCCCTGCTTGGGAAGAAGCTCCCAGCACGGTGGCTGTCAGAGGAGTCTCCCCCTGATGAGAGAGGCGTCTTCCTGAACATACAGGAAGTACCGCGTGTGGCAGCCCCACCCCCTCATCAGCTCAGGGGGCCAATGCATTAATTATTAACGTTGTTTATTCCTGATACCGATTAATAGCCACGCGTCCAGACTCTGTGGTCAAGTCGTCTCCGCTTCCTGCAGGCATGACATTTTTTTACCCAGAAACCCCCATGGTGTGATGCCCAGAGGAGAGGATGTCACAAGCTGATAACTTCCTGTGAGGCGTGACTGTCGCATCCCTCAGCCGTGCGGCGGTTCTCCCAAGATATCCGCAGCTCCTTGCTGGATCGTATCCAGTCCAGGCAGACTGGGCTGGGGACGGCGGCAGAGCAAGCGTCACCCAGATGCCAGGCAGCTGCATCTCGTCACGCGGCGCTCACATATGTAATTCGCGGGAGATACTAACCGGCTGTACCACCCTGGCATCCATGTAAACACGTTTATGATGCTGTGAGGTTCACTGTTTCATGCTGCGTGACCGCGGCTCTGAGTCCTCACGTCCAGGGTTGAGGGTTCTTATCGTCTTCCCTGTTCCTCAAAATACTATCATTTCCTCCCATAATATAGAAGCTATGCAGCTGGAGTGAACTGGGGAACCCATTAACTTCCCTCTGTGTGTGTGTGTGTGTGTTTGTAGGGGTGGCGGGGTTATCTGTATATTACATTGCTAGGACAAATAATTTTGATGTTGTGGACCCCCACAATGGGTTCTATAAAAAGTTTTATAAAAATTTGTTAATGCACTCAAAAAAGTAAAATAGCCAAAAGTCTTGTATCTTGTATATGGTGTTTATGGTTAAAGTTAGGGCTGGGCAAGCATTAGGGTTATCATTGCTAGGGTTAGGGTTACACCTATAGAAATGAAAAGCGCATCCCCACAATGATTGGAATACATGACGTGTGTGTGTGTGTGTGTGTGTGGGTGCATTGTGCCATGTTATCCAGGTTGTGTCCTGTGACCTAGGGCAGGTCCCCGCCCCCTCTGGATAAGCACATACCGAAAGTTGCAGGTCTCCATTAGGCCAGTTGACCAATCAGCCTAATGAATGACTGACATATATGGCTAGCACCAAAGCGATTGGCAGACAGTATCTGAAGATGAAGTACAAAGGCTGGAAGTGGACACGTTGAGAGGGATTTGGAGCATTATTCATCCCCAGCTTATTGAGGTTGGGGGTGTGGGTGGGTTCGGAGCAGAGCTACGACTCCCAAACGCACTGGGGAAAAGCAGCATGCTTCATGGCTGCATTCATGTAGTACTGAAGGACCGGGCGGCGCTCGGAGGCCCCCCCTTTCTTTTTTGAGAGGGGTCCCTTCATCTTCTCCTTGCCGGCTGCATCCGGCTTTGGGGGAGTGATTTCCTCAATGGCTGTGGGGTGAAAATGTTGGTAGCAGGACAAAGTTAAATCAATGTTTCATAGCTCTTGATGTTTAGGTCGGGGGTAGGCAATCCTATCTGCAAAGGGCCGGTGTCTATGGTTTTTTTTGGGATGACCTTTAGGTCGGCTGTTCAAACCCAGGTGTGAGGACTCTTCAGCCAATCAGTCTTCTAATTAGTGACCTAATTAGGGAGTTGCAGCGAACATGCGGAGATAAGACTGCTTACTCCTGGTATAGATAATCTTTGACGTCACAGAAAATGTCAGTTTAGCTGTTTAGGTCTTTATATGTATGTCAAACGCTTGCACAAAAAGTACAAGGTATTTAAGGTGTTGCTAGTATTTCAAAACTTTTTTGGCCAGACCATTTGGATCATGATGTGCTAGTGTTTCTGAACTCGCCGGTTTTTGGAATGTCCCTGGGGGTACCAGTGACATGTCAGGTCACCCCGGCACTGAGGCAGGACCCGCACGGTCCCGGCGAGGACCTGCCCGAGATACGTGATTGAGGGGTGGTTAATGCTCACTAATGCTGTGGTGCTGGGGCGAGGGGAAGGCGGCCAATTTTGTCATTAATACTCTGCCTCCACTGTCGCCACGGTGACGCTGCCAAGCACTTGCTGGCTAATCAGGCAGCAGGAGGGTGAAGGTGAAGGCGAGTTCATTACCGGGGGTGGTGGGGGGGGAGAGATGATTAACATCAGAGTCAAAAAGAAGGCCATCGATGGGAAAGATCCGCTGCCGCGACTTTAATGACCGCCGGAGATGGAGGCTTCCCGTCGAGTCCCCAACGTTGCTTCTGCTTGCTGGGTCTCCTTGCCATACGTCGTCCTCTCTTTAATTCCCCCGCCTCATATTTCCAGATGCCCGTCTGTTCAGGTTTTCCTGCCACCCTCATTAATGTTAAGCTGAGCTCTGGATAAAAAAAATGAGGGCAGTTGTTGTACTGGCCAACCTCAAAGCTTCTCGATCGGTCCAGATGGGCTATGTGGGGTGTTTTGGGAATGGCAGCTTCTGGGCTCTGCCAATAGCTGGCGGAGGGGGGCAGCCGAACTTCCTCATGTGCTCATAGTGAATGTTCTAGAAAGTCGGACCCTCGCCGCCACTTAGAACCCAAGATGCTTCCATGCCATTCAAATGTTTGAGCTTTCACTAGGAGATGGCAGAAGCCCTGTTGGGTAGTTGATTAGTATGTGGTGCTGCAGAATTCTGAATGCACATGAACGGTCTGCCATTCTGCTCACTGATGCCGAATGTTATGGCCTCCGCAAGCCATGGGCCTAACCCTCCCTCTCCAGCTGATCATTGGCCCTCCCTCCCAACTCTCTGTCAGACAGTCCACGTTTCTGCTTCCTCCCAGCTCTCTTTCAGACAGTCCACGTTTCTGCTTCCTCCCAACTCTCTGTCAGACAGTCCATGTTTCTGCTTCCTCCCAGGTCTCTGTCAGACAGTCCACGTTTCTGCTTCCTCCCAGCTCTCTATCAGACAGTCCACGTTTCTGCTCCCTCCCAGCTCTCTATCAGACAGTCCACATTTCTGCGCCCTCCCAACTCTCTGTCAGACAGTCCACGTTTCTGCTTCCTCCCAGCTCTCTTTCAGACAGTCCACTTTTCTGCTCCCTCCCAGCTCTCTTTCAGACAGTCCACATTTCTGCACCCTCCCAGCTCTCTTTCAGACAGTCCACTTTTCTGCTCCCTCCCAGCTCCCTGTCAGACAGTCCATGTTTCTGCTTCCTCCCAGCTGTCTTTCAGACAGTCCACTTTTCTGCTTCCTCCCAGCTCTCTGTCAGACAGTCCACTTTTCTGCTCCCTCCCAGCTCCCTGCCAGACAGTCCATGTTCCTGCTCCCTCCCAGCTCACTACCAGGACTCTCCTTTAACCTTCACTGGTTGCCCGGGAATCTGATATTTACGTCAGAGGTGAGGTCAGTAGGGTGTGAAGCTCTGTTGCTGGATTCTAGTTCCAGTTCCATCAGCTGCTAACGGGAAACCTTAAAAACTTGCACTTCCTGCTGCCGCTAATAATACATGCTGAAGTGAAGGAAAAAATACATAGATTCTGATTCCATTTGTTATGCTTCCCATGATGTTTCCTGCAATTGAATCACACCCCTGATTGCGTTTTCCCATGCCTTGCCGCAAACTGCAGCATTTTCCCATGCCTTGCAGCAAACTGCAGCATTTTCCCATGCCTTGCAGCAAACTGCAGCATTTTCCCATGCCTTGCAGCAAACGGTAGCATTTTCCCATGCCTTGCAGCAAACTAGAGGAAAAGTTACAGAATATTAGCCAATTGAATGCAGCTTGCTAATGCATCACAGGCATTGCATTGTGGCCGTGGGGTGGGAGGGTCACTGAGGACCTTCCTGTGTGGGGGGGCTAATTACATCGTGCACCTGTTACATGGTGGCATTCTTCAAGTGGTAAATGCATTATGGCAAAATGTGGGCTATTAAGCTGGTCATTAGCAACCAGTTGAAGGCGTTGTATACTGTTTCAGGGGAAGTGGGCTGCAACCCTACACTTGTTGGGATGGCATTAGTGATTTGAGGGGTGGATAAAAACAGTGTTTTATGTATGGACACCACTGCAGAAGATCTGCGAAAAATCAGTGACTGCAGCGATTTGCTGACTGTCTTAGCACAGACTTGTGAGTTCGATGTTTGGGCATCGCTTCAGACTTGTAGATATGTCCCGGCTCTGTGGTACAACAACACGGCCCCTGTGGGATTTTAACTCTGTAGCCTTTTCGTCACAAGTCAAGTTTCCCTGACCTCCATGTGCCCTTTGCTGATGTTTGTTCATTGACAGGATTATTTCATCTCTAAGCTTTAAAAATGAGAATCCGTCCTCCTGGTTTGGCACGGGACTGTAACTAACACAATAAAGCCATAGCAAATGGACAAAACATTGAAATGCATGAAGACAGCTTCTGTGAATTTCCCTCCTCATGTGAGCCACAGACCACATAATAAAAATGTAAATACACGGGTTCACATTAATTTTCTGCACGTAGATTGTATTGTAAGTTTTCTTCTTTCCCTTTTCTGTGTTGTGGAAACTGAGGATGTATCACTGACGCCAAACTGCATCACATTCTCGAATTATGCCAAAGAAGCTGTTTCCAGATAAATGGTGCTTCAAGGAGGCATTCGAGAGGCTGTCACATGAAAGACGACGTTCCCGAGAAGCTCGCTTAGCAGAGAGAAAAGCTGAGCAAAACAGGCCGGTCAGCTTCAGCTTGTTCATACACATTGTCTCCTGACGCACCAATGTTGAGAACACTCGTCTGCTGTCTTGGATAATGACAATGAACCACAGGGGAGTGTAATTTTCTGGGTGCCATTCACTTTCCCAGAGATTTTTTGTGTCCAGCGTGAATCCGTGCCTGGCAGCTGCTGATTGGTCAGCATGTTTCATTTCCCAGAATGTCCAGTCACAAGCAGTCAGTGGTTTCTAATTGTGGGCACATGGTTTGTTCTGCTCCACACTGTTCCTCTGTGCCCCAGGGATGGCTCAAGGAAAACGACTTCCTTAAATCCCTGACTTTGATTCTGTCTTGCACACAGTATGTATGGTATTTATTACATCTACAGAGAGCTGAGCTGCCCAGAAAAGGTCTGTGCTGTATCAGAGATGCTGTTATATATGTTACATTTTAGCTGACCCTTTATTCCAAGCCCCTTAAACAGAGAGCATTGCCATTAGTGCCTGGTTATTTTATACATCATTTCCCAATACCTGCCATAAAACATGACATGCACGTTTTTGACAGTGTAGTAGCCAGATGTTTTTTTCTGTTTTTTTTTTGTAACCACAGCAAGTGAGACCCTGCAATTGTCACTTCTCTGCATGCGTCTTATACCTGTTAATGTGGAGTGAAGCCATTTCTGATCACCTCACACTTTTGTTTTTCTTCTTCTTGTCTGCCAGCGGGAGAAGCACTCTCATTTCCTTGATAAATTTTGACCGACACTGACAGGGTGACATGGGGTCTGCTGTAGCTAAACTTGGAAGTATAACGGGGTAGGCTAACGGTGCGAGCTAATGGTGTGGGATAACAGAGCGAGTAAACGGTGCGGGCTAAAAGCGTGCTAACGGTGTGGGCTAAAAGTGTGAGGTAACGGTGTGGGCTAACAGTACGAGCTAACGGTGTGGGCTAACAGTGTAAGGTAACAATGCGGGCTAACAGTACAAGCTAACGATGTGGGCTAACAGTGTGAGCTAATGGTGTGGGCTAACAGTGTGAGGTAACAATGTGGGCTAACAGTACAAGCTAACGGTGTGGGCTAACAGTGCGCGCTAATGGTGGGCACTGGGTGGATGCTCAGGGAGAACGGCCTCAGCTGGCATTGTGAGCTAATGATTTAGCCTAAGATTGTGCATTGATTGTGTAGGCTGACATCATAAATTAATGGTGCACACCAACATTGTGAGTTAAGGGTATAGGCCAGGAGGGGGCAATCATATCCAGAAAGGGCCGCTGTGTGTGCGGGTTTTCACTGCAACTGCCTAATTAGATTGCTAATTAAAGAATGATTAGCTGAAGAGTCCTCATATCTGGGTTTGAACAGCTGACCTAAAGGTGATCCCAAAAAACTGCACAAACTCTGGCCCATCATGGATAAGATTGCCCACTCCTGGTATAGGGTAACATTGTAAGTTGATGGTGTGGGCTAGCATTGTGAGCTAAGGGTATAGGCTAACATTATAAGTTAATGGAATGGACAAACATTGTAAGCTACGGATATAGGCTAACATTGTTAGATAATGGTTCAGCCTAACAGGCTGACATTGTAAGCTAATGGTGTTGTCTAATATAGTGAGCTAAGCATATAAAATAACAGTTCAAGCTAATGGTGTTGGCTACCCTTATGTGATTATGGTGCAGGCTAACATTATATGCTAATGATGTGCTAACAGTATGAACTAAGGGTATAGGCTGACATTGTAAGTTAACAGTGTGGGCTAATAGGCCTATTTTGAGTTAAGGGTATAAGCTAACATGAGCTAATGTGTACAATAACATCGTAAGTTTATGGGGCAGGCTAATCTGTAAGACAATTATTTGGTCTACTGGCATGGGGCGATGGGGCCAGGCTCACGGTGCATTGCATCTGCTCTGCTGTCAGGCTTAGCCAGCGAACCAGTTGCATGAATAATATACCACTTATCTGTCCTTCATTCATTCCGTTTGCTGGAGTTGAATAGCAAAACAATTGTTGTCTTTTTGTTTTGTTTGGATAGCATGGCAACAGTTCCATGCTCATGTAACAGACAAAACCCCAAGATAAGGAAGTCACATGGGCTGTTACCCTGTACGTTTGAAACAAATAAACAACATTGGGTAACGAGATTCATTTTTTGATGGTGCTGGCAGGACTGATTAAGAACTCGAGCATAGTGAACAGGTGCTTCTGACAGGCTGACAGCGGGTATCCCAGGGTAAGTGACTAATGGGCCCTTTAATTGTAGTTGATGGCCTGGTGGGCAAGTATTGGATCAGCTCGAGTCGTAACAAGAGCTTATCTACATTACGCTCAGCTATAGTTTTGCATAAAGAGACTTGTGCATCATATAGCGTTATGCTCACTCACTGATCTTTTTCGATTTATCAGGGCTCCATATCAGTAACTTTAAAGGGAAAACTCTAGGAAATGTTTGAGGACATATAAAATATTTGTTGATCTGCCTTGTGAAAATTATTTTTGGCTTGGTCTTGGTACACGTTTACACACCCAGTTGCTTTGTTCTCTTCATTTACTGCACAAAGTTATATTTCAAAGACTAAAATAAATATTGATGTAGTCAATTCCCAGAAAACCTAATGTTGTTAAGAATTTTTCAGGGCAGATGAATTAGGTCACTTGCCCCTCAGTAGTACACATTCTCAGGTGACTTGATGAGGAAGTGGTTAAAGGTTAACTAGTTAAAATTATTAATCCTCCTACATGTAGCTCATACTGATTATTATCTTCAACCTTTGTGGAAATACCAGTAGAAACATTTAAAAGTTTATCAAATGAATTTTGACTTTTTTGACTGTTGAACTGTTCACCATCATATCAAAATTTGCACATTCTGGTAATTATTGTGACCAACACAAGGTCCCCACTACTGAGTTAATACTTTGTAACAATTTGGGGGAGAAATCTTGTATCTATTCTGGGACTGACACTTTGGAAGGGAGGGGAGTGGCTTTGAGGGTGAGCGGTGTGGCCTAACCCTGAGGCGACCACCCCCACAGATATGCGTCACCAAGATGTCAGCGCGTGGCTGCCAGGGAACGGACTCGGCGGGTGTCAGGCCGCTGGACCCCATCCCTGAGGACCGGAAGGCGCGGGTGCAGCGCACACAGAGCGGCCTGGATGCCTTCGAGAAGCCCGCCAGCCAGGTGAAGCGCGTTCATTCTGAGAACAACGCCTGCATCAGCGCCACCAAGAGCGCCACCCTGGGGAAGGAATCCCCCAAGGTTCGCAGACACTCCAGCCCCAGCTCGGTCAGTGAACGCCACGGCGGTCCAGCTACCCTCACCACACAGATGTGATCTTCATCTTTCAACTTCTTTTATCTAAATTTGCATTATTTTCTACACTTTATAACCCTTAGGCCAAATTAACTAACATTCTCCAAAACTTCTTAATTAACATTTATTAAACATTTTTATAGTATCATTAAATTAATTATGTTAATGTTGTTTATTAATCTTTGTATATACAGTGTTTATAAAGTACTTGGCTTTGTCTAAGGCAGACTCATACTTATGATTAATGTTGAAGATACAGTGTAAGACTGGGTCCCGAACCATGTGACTCAGAGACTGGAGGATGCAATGGGGAAATTATCTGGGAATGGGTTTTGCAAAACAGGTGGGAGTGGGACAGGAGCAAGAGACAGGTGTTTCGGATTCAGTCCCGGGAAAACAAGGGAATGCAAAACTGACACTGAGTGCCAGAAAGTCAACAATTATGATCAGGCAACGTGGTCTGGGGGTGTGGTCTGGGAACCAGGACACAAAATGGAGCCTGTTTTTGTATTATTGTCATTTAAGAACCAACCACAAATAGGGTTTGTCACCTCACTGAACCAGCATGGGCTGTCCATCTCCCCATGTGCTGTTGCTTTTGTTCTTGCATGAGATAATTTATGTTGCAGCTCCATCTATCCACCTTCCAGCCTTTTATCTAGCACAGGGACACAATCAATCTGGAGCCTATCTCAGGACGCCCAGGGCAAGAGGCACCCTGGAGAAGATGCCAGTCCAAAGCTGCGCATTCTCACTCAAACACGAACGCATCGTGCATTTTAAAGACACTGATGTTTTTAGATGGCTGGAGGTAAATGGAGACGCTTATGTGATCTGGAGTCGACGTCCGTGTCTGAAACCCGCCACGCTGCTGACAGCTCTGCCCTTTCCCACATTTACACTGCATATTCCCCACTGCCGTGTTTTTAAGCCGCAGCTGCAGCGTTTGAACCTCGCGACCCTCGGGCCGTGAACGCTGACCGTTACACCCCTCGCTCTCATGCCGATTCCAAGGAGGCTGTCTTTTTTGATTCTCACGCACTTCGACTTGCAGATGTGCAGTAATTGGAATGCTTTTGCTAATTAATGATTAATTAAACATTTCTTAACGGCAAGATATCTTCAGTCCTGCTGTTATGGCAACAATCATGTTTTCATCAAACTTGTAAGAGGATCATGCCTGTTTGTTCATCTAATTTAGAATATTAACAAATACTGGTCGTGATTAGTCTCTTGCATCATATGTAGAAGTGTGTGTGTGTGTGTGTATATATATATATATATCTGTATATATATATATACATACACATATTCATATATATATATATATATATGCCTTAGAACATAATCCAATCGCCTAAAAAGGCGAGTTTCAGATATGAGAGCCAATGATAATCATTGTTTTTCTTCTCGACCCTTGATGTCTGGTTCAGGTCTTACATAAGTCCCACAGGGCTTCATTAATGCCACGATGGGTTGAAAGTATGGACTGAGGACAGGATTATGCCACTGCAAACAGTCATGATAAATAAATCAGAAAATGCTCCATGCTAATGTGATATGGCAGCTGTTCTTGTGCATTCAGACTATTGTGCTACATTACAGTTGTTATTTTGCGTTTGAACTGCTGTGTGCCTGGATGCCGTTCTGCATTCCGGTTCGTGCTGTATTTGCATTGTTGTGAATTTGCACTGTTTTTGTGCGTTTGGATTTGGTCAGGTTCTCTTTGATTTCAGTTTAATCATTAGAAGATTTACTGAATGCCATGTTGGATGGTATGACTGGGATGGCCATGCCTGCCCCCGCCCCCTTGAGCCGAAGGCGGCCCCGTCGCCGTGACTTTGACATGTGTGGACAGAACGCGCTGTACTTCCAAGTAAAAGTTTGATCACAGAGGGGTGTTGTCCAAAGCCTGTCAGAAGAGCGTTTGCCTGCCAGCTGATTCTCAGCCATGAAAAATGCATGAGGACCCAAATCTCTCAGCATCGCGAAGGGGAAGGGATGTCAGGCAGCCTCAGCAAAAGCCCACCCCGTGCCACCTGGTGGAATTGTGAGAAAAAAACCCAAGTGTGTGTGTGTGTGTGTGTGTATGGTGACAACAGGAATGTTGAATCCATCGATAAACGACTGTCGCAGAATTTGTGTGACAAGCATTGTTATTGAAATCACGTGGATACTGATGATTGCAAAGTTGAGTAAGAGGGTCACTTATAATTGTGCTCAATGTGCATGTAATACATTTCATTTGCAAATTAACTTAATATGATGTCTATAAACATTATTAGTCATTCTTTCCTTGTTTCTTAATGGAAACAAAACCCCTAAGCCAGTGGAGTTTTTTATTATAAAGAAAGAAAAGCATGGATACATTCTGTCCAAGCCCTGGTTCACACACCCAAATAACGAATTATTAAAGATAATTTAATAATTACTTGTGTGTGTTGGACACGAGGGATGGGACAAAGAGCGCATGACGTCATCTGCGTGTGTGGCGTCGTCAGTGCGGTGACGTCATAAGCGGCAGCCGGCCAAGGCCGTCGGCCGCGGAGTGTGAGCCAGTCTGACAGTCTGGTAGTAATTTCTCAAGTTTGACCTTCCTAAAGGCTTTATTGTGTGAACAACGTACTTGTCTTACAAGAATTAGTTTTTTTGCATTGTGTTTTTAACTACAGTATTTTGTTTTTTAGATGTATTATTTGGTTCCTTTCTAAGTCATGATCTGCTTTACTCCCAATCCAAAGTAATCCAAAAAAGCAATGCATGGAATATAATTTTAGATAATTAGTTGCCACTATTAAGTCGTTTCACTTTGTTAGTCAAATCACGGCACACGCAACGTTTTAAAAATCAATGTAAAGAATCTCTGGCCCCAAACCGCGCTTCGTTATATAGGCAACGTGAAATTTTCACGGACCGCCGGGTTTCCCGCATGGGAATTCTTGGGGATTTATAGGTGCGGGCGATGCAGCATGGCCAAGCCGTCACTCGCCCTGGACGTTCTTCCTGGGCGGGCAGATCGTTAAAAACACGTTATAGAGATACTTGGTTCGGGGGAGACGAAGTGAAAATTATTTCTGATTTAGATATTGTCACTCCTGACGGGTTTCTGGTATTATAATATATGTATTTTACTTTATGCTAACGTAGTTATTATTATGTAGACATAATGTATACCCTATTTCATGGCACCCCATCGATTAATTATGTAAAAATTCTCTGAATCACGACTGCCAATGCGTGTGATATTGTCATAAGCAGTGGCAGTCTGGCCGTCATGATGATTTATGGAAGCTCAAACACTTTCCTGTTATACACGAAGGCGTTCTTAAATGCCCTCCATAAGCCATCCTGTTTTCGTGCTGTTACACGACAGTGTAGTAACTGGCGAGCCCCGGCAGATGATCTCTCAGTACATCCCTAACAGCATATAGGTTTATGAGTCGGGGTTTATTAGTTATTTAGAAGTTGGAATGATGTCCTGGGGAAAAAATAAGAACTCGGTAGAAATATGCATTTGTAGTATTTAAAAGTTAGTGATAGCTGTATAGTGTCTCGTTGGTTCTGTTTTTTTTTGCATGAGGTCCCATCTGTTCACAGCCACTCACCCACTGACGTAGGAGGACGTTACGGCGTCTGGGCGCCGTCCAGAATGCATCCCAGAAGTGCTTTTTCTCCATGATTTCAGAAACTTTAAAGGGCCACGCAGTGAAACGATTAACTGTCTGTATTTAGCTGTAGCAGATGTGATTCTGCTGTTCCGCTCACGTACTAGCAGCGCTAAGGACAGTTCGCTAGAGAGAATGCAGATCATCGCTACATGTGAAGCATCCACCGAAGGAGGAAATGCCTTGTGGATTTATCTTAAAGAAATGACCAAATGAAGTTCATATGCGACTGCAGATATCCTTCCATGCATTCATCAAACTTCCAACCACTGATCTAAAATACGGTGGTAACATTCCGCTGGATAGTTTTACCCAGTTTGTCACATATCCCGCTCAGGGTCACAGCTGCAGGAGGTCGCCCTGGATGGAGTACCATTCTGTTGCAGTATACGTGCCTATACACTACGTTTTAGAGATACTAGCTGACCTAAATGCTTAGGATTGTGACAGATAACCACCATAAACTGGGGAACATACGAACTCCAGACACGCTGTGGTGGGATTCAATCTCCAAATCTAGGAGGAGTGAATAAAGTAATTGTTGAATAAAAATATAATACACCACTGCATTTATACTTATTTAAAAATAACATTAAAGAGCTTTCAGGAAAGGGTGTAGGTTTGGTTTCAATATTGAAAGGGACCCAGTCAGCCGCGAACACCCCCCCCCACACACACACACACACACACACACACCACGCACACACAGACGGTGCGCTACATCCACGATATAATAGTAGGAATATGTCCCTACTGTCCATAAAAAATGTGCGCCCTTGGTTGCAGATTGAAAATCGTCACTGAATTAAGATGGTTTATGGATTAATTTAGGAAGGTATCTGAAGGCGAACTCGGCGGAATAGTCCGGGGGCAGAGCGTATGCCTGCGGCACGAGCCGCTTCTCCATTCGCCTTCCTGGGGATCGCTAATGTAATGAGTGTGAGCGCGACTCTGTAATTGTGTACTCCTCTGCACTTTCTCTTTTAAGGCATTGTAGTACAAAATGGTCTGCTGTTGTCAGCCTGACTGTTTTCCCTTCTGTAATACCATTTAACTTTGCTTGTGTTACCGACGGCCCCCCAATCCTTTCATCGGTTGCTGTTTCCTCGGCACTGACTGTGGCACCACATTGTGACTGATTCACAGAGGAAATAAGTTCAGTAACCTCACCTGCATGCCAGCAGCAATCAGGGGATTGTATTCCCTGTATGTCCTCTTTTTTTGTGCAGTAGCATTTCAAAACAATCCGAGGTGGATATACAGATTCACGCTTCATTGGGTATCACTGTAGTTACCGAGGTGGTAAATACTGTATACCCGTAAGCGGGCTTTCACGACGTTTTGTGCCGTTGCCCCTCACTAAGGGCAGTGGTGAGGAGTCAGGGCTTGTCTTAGATGTAATGTAAAAGCCTCAGTGCCACATATGGGGAGCAGTGATGGGGATCATTGGAAATGATATGGCGGTAGGATGTGCATAATGCTTTGTGACCCCTACCAAACCTAAATTAAGTAAGTCCATTCAATTTTGCAAACATCAAAGCGCTGTCATTTTCTTTGCTACTTTGAACACTTTTTTTGGTCTTTAATTTGCTCCTTTCCAGATTCTTTTCTATCACTGCTCTCCTCCCCCCAGAGGTACAACAGTGTTGCCCCCCTGCTGGGACCGGAATAACTTCACCTCCTTATCTGCTTTGCCACCTGCTGCTACCCTCCCCTCCTGTAGGGGGTGCACTCACATGTCTCACTTGGTATGTTCTTTTTTTAGCCCACGAGTCCTAAGTTTGGGAAGGCCGACTCCTACGAGAAGCTTGAGAAGTTGGGGGAAGGTTCATATGCCACGGTTTACAAAGGGAAGAGCAAGTGAGTTTGCCCCCCTCTGTTGATGCCTTAGGTTTAAGCCCCAGGCCATAATTACACCCCAAACTTAAACCTCTGTGATTAACAGCAGACATAAATCTCTGTGCAAGTTCAAACCATTGCATTGCATACCAAAATGATACTGCTTCCTGTTCCTAAGAAATAACTGATTAGCTGAGCCACCTGATCAATTGTAATGATACTGGCAGGTTTGTGTTTGTTCGTGTGCATCTGCCTGTGTGAGTGTGGGGTTTATCTGTGCAAATCTGCACGTCTATAGGAAATCTGTATGCACGCTCTCATCTCGATGTGTTTACATGGATTATGAATTTTACACGTTTTTAAAATGTACTATTATTTAGATGAGACAGACAGTAACTGGCATTAATAATGAAATGAAAGCAACAATATTTAATAATTCCTTTGAATGCTTTCAATGGAATAGCATTTGAAGAGTGAACTTAAGATTTACGGCAATGCTAAACTGCTCTAATGCTCTTTGTGCAGCAGAACATGAAAGCCAAGTCATTGCATTAAACATTAAATTTTAATAATGTGATTGTTTAAGAAATTTATAAAAACGCATTGCAGTTTTATTGCCCTTAATGGAATTGTTTTTATTTGATCTCTTTCTGAAGAGAGGCCCACCACACAAACAGTGACTGGGTTCTGGAAATTAATGTCTGGAAAAATAAATATTGCATGAATATGAAACAGTGAAAAATATCAATGTGATGTTTTATTATAATGAACCTGCATCTTTTTCACGAGTGAAAACTGTTTAATGTTCTGCCAGTACAGATTTGATTAGTGGCCTTTGTTTTATTTAACATTCTTTTCACGGAATATATGTCTCACCCCAGTGGTCTCAAATATCATTTTCAATCCAGGAATGAAAAAAACACTCATTCTCGCCATAGATGTTAATTAGCTTGTTTTATTCCTTATTTTAACTTGCCTCGGTGCGCACAGGGTGAATGGCAAGCTGGTCGCTCTCAAAGTCATACGGCTGCAGGAGGAAGAAGGAGCACCTTTCACTGCCATCAGGGAAGGTACGTCACCCCTAACAGACCGTGTCCCTGAGTCAGAAGTGGCTCACTGCTGACGTGTCGTTTTCACGCAAGGTTGGGATTTTCCTTATATTTACATAACAAGCATGATCGTGGATGCCAGTCTCAAAACAATTTTAAAGAAAACAAGAATAAAACTTAGAAATAAGTTTTACTTCCAACACTCGATGCACATGATTTTAATTTTTACATTTATAAACATTGTGAAAACGGCTTGTTTTTTTAAAAGCATTTTTTTGTTCATGACCGTTGTGGATTGTCTCTTGTTTTGTCTGTTATGCCCTTCAGGCCGAGTTACTTAATTACTATGCCACCTGGTGGTTGATAATTTTAGAGAAGCAGCCCAGTGCTGGTTTAGCACACCAGCTGTTTGTTATGTTATATGTGCTTCCTTACGTAGGTGCATTTGAATTTGTGTAGGAACATTTGCCAAATAAGCATCTAAGTGTGTTTGTTTGTCTTGGTTTTAGTGTTTTACAGTGGGGAATGCTGGTAAGTCAGCCATGGATCTTGGCGGCTCAGCGCAATCTTATTGCGGATTGACTAGCCTTGTGAAATTGAACTTAAGTTGTTAAAGGGGACTGAATCTAGCCAGGCACAATGAGATTCCAGCAGTGTGGTGTTTGATGATTATGCAGACGGCTGCGTTCCTTCAGTCTGGTCTCCCCTGGATGGCTTTAACAATGCCCATTAAAGGAACAATGAGGCGTGATGAAAAACGTTCCTCCCCCTCTCTCCTGCATGGTTGTAATTGTCTTAGCTGCGGAATGCCCTCGGAAGGATCTCGGACCATCCAAATTAATCGCATCCCCCACGGCTGGAAAATCCCTCCTTGCCACTCGCAATAAGCGTGGTTTTCTTTGTTAGGCTCCGATGCCTGTGGTGTAGTTGGGGGACCCAGCATCCGATTGTAACCTCGCACGCGGCGCTTTGAGGCAGCTTGGCCACGGCCTGGGCGTCATGGGGGACGTTCGGGAACAACAGCTGAGTAATTGCGATTTTTACGGACAACGTGTTACGTGTATAATGGAGGAAAAGCTTAGACCATGCAGGTGGGCAAAAGAAATAGGTGGGAAAAATAGATTTTTCAGCGAGGGTGGTGCAATTCACGGACAGCTAGCTCTATCCCTCCCTCCTCGCTTGTGGAGATCGATGTCTGGCGTGTGTGAAATAGGCACCTCTTTCCGTTTTCCTGTTCTCCGTCTTTCCAATTTGCCTGCCAGATCGCTTTAGAATGCTCCCCTCGACCTGGGCTGCCCCTGCCCCTGCCTGGCCTCTCTGAGCGGGGTCCTTTGCCCGTTTGGGGTTAATAACTCACCTATGCCTTCACGCCACTTCTGCCTGACGTGTAACAGGGATCCAAACAGGAGGCCGAGGTTTATTAACACCAGAGTTGCCAGGTCCACGGTTTTCCCGCTCATTTGGGCTATTTTGAAAATACAGTTGCGGTTGAATATTAGGAGGCCGCAGGTTTTTGGGCTAATTTCATATTGTTCCACGGTAGTGGACTGTAAGGGGAAAAAGACATTAATTATTATGACTGCAAGAGGCTCCTAATGCTGAGTCAAACTGGTTTGATAGGCACCAAAACAGATGCACACGGAAAGCAGGGTTGCCAACTCATGCATCTGGTGTGACACTCATGCTTTCAGACTCATGCAGGTCATCTTATGGCAAATATATATGCTTAATATTCCATCCATCACTGTAACTGCTTAATCCCAACTGGGGTGCCCACACTCACATGTCCTCTCACACACAATTATGGGGCTAACTGAGAACTGCCAATCAACCTACTGTGAACACCTTTGGACTGTGGGAGGAAATTAGAGCCCCTGGTGGAAACCCACGTGAACAGAGGGCGATCATGCCACTTCCCCACAGAAAGGCCCTACACCCAACCCGGGGACCAAACCCAGGACATTCTTGCTGTGAGACTGCAGTGTTAACCACTGCGCCGCCCCCTCTTATTCCCTTGTAAACCTAAAATTAGCTACATCAGAAGTATTGGGGTAGTTTGCAAACCCCACAGACTATTTACAAGCTAATGAAACTATTACATACATGTACATGCATGTGCAGACTTGTCTTGAATTGATTTATTTCTTTGAAATACAGTATACTGAGATTTCAAATACTGGGCTAGTTTCAGCTAAGGTTAATTCTAGTTACCAGATGGCGCATAGGTGTGTGTGTGTGTGTGTGTGTGAGTGAATGGTGTGTTAGTGAATGGTGTATTAGTGAATGGTGTGTTAGTGAATGGTGTATTAGTGAATGGTGTGTTAGTGAATGGTGTGTTAGTGAATGATGTGTGTGTGTAAATGGTGTGTGTGAGTGAATGGTGTGTGTGTGTGAATGGTGTGTTAGTCTTGTGGTGGGTTGGTGCCCCATCCTGCCTTGTGCCCTGTGGTGGGTTGGTGCCCCATCCTGCCTTGTGCCCTGTGGTGGGTTGGTGCTCCATCCTGGGTTGTTCCCTGCCTTGTGGTCATAGACTTTGGACCCCTGAACAGGACAAGCAGGTGCAGAAAATGGATGGATGGATTGATAGATGTTCATATACACACAAAATTTATCTCTGGTTGTCCATGGCTTCCATACATACATACTTAAGACAAAACAGTGGTTCGTGCTCTGGTTGATGTATACAATGTGCATATTTGGTTGATATAATTGTAGGGTGGCATATAGTCGTCATTTCAGCATCCGAGACCTTTTATCTTTTCTGTTTTTGTTGCACAAGGGAAAATTATGCTTAGGATTAATGGTTTGTTTTCACACAAGGCCCAGAATTTCTAAGTGTCCTTGCCGATGATTTGACTGCTAATATTGCAGCACACTGTTTAACAGCAAATAATGCAGAGTTCTGGCTTGATTTTGGTTTTGAATGCATACACTATGTACAGAATCCTTGAATATATCGACTTGGGAGCAATGGCTGCTCATCTTGTGCTACCTGAAACTTGTGCTACCTGAACCACTGCGCTACCTGCTGGCAGAATTATTGTCTTTGTTTTGTTGTTTTCTTTCTCTCTTTCCTCACAGCGTCCCTCCTGAAGGGCTTGAAACACGCAAACATCGTACTGCTGCATGACATCATCCACACCAAGGAGACCCTGACGCTGGTCTTCGAGTATGTGGTACGTGGGAGCGGCCGTTGGGCCCGTTGGTTGAGTAAACAGAGGAGAAGGGCTGTTTGTGCCGTGTCGTTTATCAATGGAAAACGGATAACTTAATACCAATGTGAAGCAGTCTGCACTTTAATGTGCTTTAGGCAATAATTACAGGAAGAGGTTCTGGGTTTTTTTAGCTTGAAATTCAATTAAAGTGTCACGATGGAAAAAAATCCAGCTAGTGTGACGACATTGTGGCTGTACTGGTTGGCCTCTTGAATCTCTCTCTGATTAGGGAGGAAACCATCTCTGGTCGCTTTAGGCAGATTTAAGATATTTTTGTTTCTGTGTGCTTGTAATTTTTTAAGCTTGTAAAATGTCGGAAAACCTTCGGGGACTGTTTATTTTTTTCGGAACTCCGCGTTCCCCTGTGGGCCTTGTCCTCCTCGGGATGGAATGACTCTGAAATGAGATGCATGTGTCTTGCTTGCCAAACATGGGGAGATGGCTGGTTTACAGAAAATGCTCAAAATCTGAATGTGTGGACTAGCAAGATTCTCATTCTAAACACTGAAGGATGTTCATTCAGAGAGGGCTGTTGCTAGCATATGTGTTTAGCTGTTAGCCGCAGAGGGCCTGACCCACTGGGATACTTTGTTAAGATGCCCAGCAGCGCTGGTACTTTTGAAAGAGGGGCCATTGCTACCCCCAGCCCCAAGTTCGAAGATCCAGAGGTTGTAGCAGCAGAGAGCGTGAAGGAACAGGGTGGAGGGATTCCCGATGGAGCTTGGGTTAGATTGTGAGGATTCTACGCTGGGGCCTATGGCGTCTTGGGCTATATGGGTACAGGCACAGCCCTCCGGTCGATTTCCAGGCTTTAGCGGCCACACTGCAAGCCCCCCTATGGCGTGTGCTGAAATCCCATCGTCCTCTCTCTCAGATGGTTTCCTGTCACGTAACGATGGCTCCCTCCAAGATAATCAATTCCACACAGTGGCTGGTGGTTAATAATGACAGACAGCGAGAGGTGGTGGGGAGAGATGGAGAGAGCGGGGGCTGAAAGAGGAGGGAAAGAGATGTGGAATGGAGGAGAGTGCCGGTTCAGCGCAGATTTAAGTAAGACGGACAGCCGGTCCGCAGTGAATTATTCATTATACAAACACGATTGTCAGCTGGAAGGCAACAGTGGTCACGGATGAGCAACTGCAACATCCAAAGACGCAGGTTTTGTGCAGAAAAGCGAGTGAAATGCGGTGATTCCCTTTCTGTCCGGACGCGGCGGTCACACAGAATCCCCCACCCGAGTCAAGTGGACCCGAAGCAGAGTCGTTTTCCTGAGTGAATGGGGCAGATTCGCAGGAAGAGCATGGAAACACCTGAGCAAAAATACCTACACCAATGGAATTTTGTAATTGCAGGCCATCAATTTGTGATTGGCTCTCTAAAATGAGCTGATTAACATTAATCAATTTGTGATTGGCTCTCTAAAATGAGCCGATCAACATTAATGGGGCAGGAGGTGAGTCATGAATAATGCATTGCCTCTTCTAACCCATTGATATGATTCCTCTTCCACATAAACCTGAGTAATTGAGTTATGCTTGTCAGCATGTTAGCTACACCTATTTGAAAAAGTCGCTTTCCAGAGCATCTCTCCTCCCAGCTCATTTGGGGCGACACAGTCCCAGAATTATAATAACGAGAAATTAAGATGGGGGTGGGGGGAAATGTATGGAGTTGATTTTTGGGGCTTTTGTTTTTATTATTATTAACAAAGCAGCATTTTTATCAAGCTTTTTATCTACATTTCACACAGTGATTTTACTCAGCCACTTCAGCAGGGAGTGTAGCTGTTAATTAGCAGGGTTGATAATTAAAGGGTAGCTGTGAAACCTTCATGGCCGACTCCATCAATCACTGAGATTACAAGGACAGTTACGGTGGGGGGGGGACTGAGTATGTCTGCCTGGAGTACTTTGTTATGGTCTGCAGCTAATTCAAAGGTCCAATGGCCGTTCCAGCAGACACCTTGCTTACAGCTGCCCCCTGGTGGTTGGTTGGCAGTGATGCCCTTTTCTGTCTCCACCAGCACACCGACCTGTGCCAGTACATGGATAAGCACCCAGGGGGTCTCCATCCAGACAACGTGAAGGTAAGCATTTGTGTGTGTGGGAGGGGCCTCTATCCAAACTGGTTTGGGGGGGGGGCGTCGATAGGGATTCCCATCTAGACAATGAACATTTTAAAAAATTATGGCAGAAAGGTCATCATCCAGACCGATATAAGGGGTGAATCATTTCTCTTTTTCCATTTGAGTGGTTCATCTCTTTCTGTTCATCCTCTACATTTACCTCTTTGTTCAGTTTAAGCTAAATATTCAGCTTGCTGGAATTCCTCCTTTTATTTAATGCTGTAGGGCAGTAACCTAGCCTCTGGTGTAATGAGAGCTCTACTCTATGTGGTGATATCACCCCGGGGTTCCGGGTGCTTCCTAGCACTTCCATACTCGTCTTCTGGCTGTCTTTTGCTTCTGTGAGTCATCAGATATGTCACGTTCCCACCTGAAGAGGGAGTCTGGGTATACGGCAGGAAAACCGCTTAAAACGTTTTGAAAACCTACTGTTTGTTTGTGCATCTCACCCAAGGGTCCAAGAGAGGCACATCTCCCCCCCCCCCTCGCTTCCTGGGCTTTGCAGCCTACCCCCCAGTTTTGCAAGAAGCGAGCAGGAAAAGACACGTGTGGTTGGCGCTGGGATAGAGGGTGTGAGTAAAGAGCAGCCTGAGATTGAGCCCTGGAGATGGGGGGCAGGTTGCAGGCCAACTGGTTATGTAACCTGTGCCGCCCCTCATCATGTCTGCAGACGACAGCGCCTTTGAATTCCGGATGAATAATTTAGGATAAAAAAAAAGCACATTGCTCTGGGAAAAGCAGTGTGTGTGTGTGTGTGTGTGTGTGTGTGTGTGAATGAAAAACCTTATCAGTCATACTGACGCAGTGTCTTGCTCGGAAAACGTGGTATGAAAAATAATGCTGAAGCCTCATGAGAGACGAATTGGGTCACTGTACAAATGGAGCGGCAGAGAAGAGCACAGCATCGGGCTGAGGAAACTGTCAATGTTCAGCAGGGACTGAGGGGGACGTGTAGAGAGCTGAAGGTGGGCCAGCAGTGGAACTGATACAAGTGACATGAGGGCCATCTTCAGTGTTAGGTTAATACAGCGAAAAACGGACTTTCCAGGAGCCTCTTTGGGGTTTAAAATGCAGGTGAGATGGAGTAAAGTTCAAGTAAATCATGTAAGTGCTCTAGTAGTTATTCCGTTTGAACTCGGATGTAAGGATTTCCGAGTTCCAAGTGGAGAACTTCAACTGGAATGTGCCCTGAAGTCGGAATTCCGACTCGGAAAGTTGGAGGAATCTCTGCAACGGCACCTTCAAAATCCAAGATGGCTGCAGCCTTTATCAGTAGAAGTTAAAGCTGTGGTATTTGCTGTTAATTAGCACTTAAGTCTTATTTGTATCACATTAAATCAGTTGTACACACAATACTGTTCAACCACTGTCTGTAGACTTGTTATTATGGTTGTAGACACAAAATACTGCTCCATGGTTTGTTATCAACTGGTGTCATTAACAATGGCTAACAATGGACCTGACTAGAATTGGTATTGCTAAATGACTTTCCGACTTGTTTTACTGAAACACAGTTAACTTGGGTGTGATGTCATTTCCAATTCTGACGTCCTGACCTCCAAGGTAGAAGGAAGGCAGCTTAATTCAGACGGACGTGGTCTGATACCTGGGCGTCATATTTTCATGAGCTACATCTCAGTTAAGACCAATACAGATGCAGATTTAAGGCTTGGATGTAGAGAGTACTGGTAGTTTGTCCAGAGATTGCCACCGGGAGAAGCTCCTTGAAGATGGATGGATAGATGTACTGTATTTAAAATGATTTTGTTTTCCACTTTTAAAATCTTTATTTTGAGCATTTGAGTACAAGGACATGCAGACCACCTCTGTCTCTGGAACAGACAAAGACAAAGAACCTGTTGTTGACCTCCATCTTCTCTTAATCCTTCGTTTCACTGGCTCCCCTGCTCCAGGGCGGCGTACGTGCGCGGCAATGCCGTGCAGCGCAAAATCAATGCGATGCAGCCAGGCGTAAAGCTCGCCAGCAGACGCGCGGCTCTCTGGGGGAATTCCCCACACAGGACGGCTCAAAATACAAAACAAAAAACACAGAATTGCA
The DNA here is from genome assembly GCA_026784285.1 of Stomatorhinus walkeri. Classification (NCBI taxonomy): domain Eukaryota; kingdom Metazoa; phylum Chordata; class Actinopteri; order Osteoglossiformes; family Mormyridae; genus Stomatorhinus; species Stomatorhinus walkeri. Next base: position 9,102,778 of record JAODUD010000134.1, read on the forward strand.
CAGTGTCTGCACTGATGCATTAGCAGGTTAGAGAGGAGGTTGGTGTGCTTTTTGATGACGGTGGAACCTGTCTCTCTGAGTCGGATACAGTTTCACTGTTGACCCCCCCCACCCCAGCCCATGACGCTTCCTTCCTGAATCTTGGAGTGGAAGCCCCACTCTTATGAAAGCTTATGAAGTGGCCTGGTTGCAGGCACTCTTGTTCCTGGCAAGAGATCCCAGTGGTCTGAGGCTTGCATTTCCTCATTAGCCCCCCTCACCCGGCGCTCCGACATCGGTAACTCAAAGGCTCTCGCTAGTGTTCAGGCTCTCATGGGGGAAACTGAGCGTTAATCAGCCCCTTTCACCCGTGACTGCTGGTCCTCTGAGATGCACAGTACTTCACTTCTCATTTCTCAAAGGTATAAGAGCAATGTCCTTCCCCAAATCTCTCTCCTTCAAATTTTTCTTGCCAGTCTACTCCCAGTTACTTTCTTGGGATTTAATTCCTGTACATTACACCGCTCCAGGACAGCTTCCCGACAAAACAGCAGGTCCGTCTGACCCCCAGCAGGTAAGACATTGACTGATGTATAAACACTTTGCAACCTAAGCAGTGGATTAATTGTTTGGTGACAGAGCGACCCTGCAGGAAAGATAGCTTAATTGTCATCGATGCCCCTTGATTTAACATCAGCTTCAGCCATGACAAAAAGGCTGATAGCTGGTATTTGCTATCTCTCGACTTTCGGCACGGTCAGTAACCGGACAGAAGGCTTAGGGTGCATTTATGGAGGGCGTAACACGGGGAGGAAAATATGCGCTGATTGTACTGGGGTATTATGGGTTTGCTGATAATACCCTCACCACGATGCAGGTGAACTGCAAGACTGAGAATGCCTCAAGGTTGGTTGGGGTTCAGTGGCCTATAGAGCCCTTTTAGACATTACCCATATGGGCTGTATGTGTTAACGCCAATGTCCACATCAGTTGTGCCGGACCTTAAACAGACTTTTCCCTGCTAGATCCCTAGCAGAAAGTCTAGGTAATTTCTGATTTAACCCCCTATTGGAATAGACCCGGGGGAGTTTGGGTGTGTTGATGACATCCGAGAGCAAAGAAAGGTCATTTACAGAAAGAAGACCACAACGGACATCAAGATTCGGGAACTTCTGTCAGTGGTGTCGTAAAATCCAGTGGTGTCGTGTCCTGCGTCCTGCCCAGTATACCCAAGCACCCAGAGTATTTCTTGTAGGTGTGAACACATCTGACACGGATAATCTCCAGTTCTGTGTCACTACGGAAGATCTCCACACCTAGTTCTCCGGACAATGTCCGTAGTTCACGTGTGAAAACAGCTTCAGTCAGAGTTGTGTTTCTGCCACCTCCCATGGGGACCAATGAGGCTCCATCCTTCATGTTACAGTCCAGAACAGTGAGCAGGTGCACAAATACAAGGATCTCATGACTGAGGGTAGCTTCCTATAATGGATGCTTTCCTGGATCCAATCAGACACTGTCTCTTGTGTTTTAGGGGTTTTTCCCACCTTTCAGCTGCTCAACAGTAGTGCCGACAAACCTGTAGGAGGCAGCATGCATTTTGGCCACATTTTGGGAGACTCACAGACAAGAATGTTTCTCTTTACTCTCCCGTACCGAGCACATCCACCATAATGGTGCCTACTCTTCCCTGCATGTATATATGTTTATATGAACTGTTATAATCTTAATAAAATCCACTCACTTATCTCAGGACCCCCTCAAGTGTGAAATTAACTTTTAAAACTTCACATTTAAAATGTCCTCATTGCTGTCTGTCTTCGGAGATTCTTTTCAAGCGAAGATACCGTTTGCAAAAGCACACTCCCTGTGACATCGCTCCACAACATTAACTGTGAATGCAGAATCGAGCGCGGAAAGCATACACGGGCGATTATAGGAAGCCTCCCTCGGAGATAAAGGGCCTCTGTAATCCGACGCAAAGCAAAACAGGACGGCTGAAGCTTAGGAGCCTTAATGATGGGCAGAGGCGTTTCCTTACCGCACTTTCCGACATCGTCGATGGTTTAAAACGCATCAGACATACATAACAAACACCTGTCTTGGCTCATGTTGTTTCCAGGTGTCTCTTCCTGGCGGCCACGAATGTTTAGCTCCAGCCGGGGGTGTTCAGTTCACCCAAATCCCAGACTTTGGTCCAGTCCTCCCAACTCCAATGTGTTCTGGAGTGCTTATTGCTAACTGGTCCATTCCCCCTTGCAGAACTTCACCCTCCAATGCACACGGTTGTCTGTTCTTTAATTCTGGGAGCCCTGCCTTTGTCCTCAGGCTGATGGTGTCCAGTGCCAGATGGGCTTTGGTCACTGGTTATTATATTTGGGGAAAGGCTGCTTCTCCTAGCAGATGTCGGGTCTGTCTGGGAGCCAACAGCGCTTTCAGTAATGGGGCCTGACCCAGGACGAAAGGGGCCACACGAGGCTGATCGCATCGCTCGCAGAATCTCGCAGGGCGATCAGACTCCCTTGGTGCGTTTTGAGCTAATGTCCTACGCACCTGAATGATAATTTTAATACTGATATTTCAATCAATGAAAGACTCGCATAAGGCTTGCTGATGGAATATCTTGCTGAAGGAGATCCATTAGCTGGGAAGCAAATTGTCTATGCGGTAGAATCTGGGTAGTGAATCCTTTGCATTCAGCAGGAGGTACTCATCCCCTATTAATCAGGCCGCTGTGTTTTTGTACTGTACTAAAATTTGGGTTCCTACTCAGCTCTTGAACTGATTTTTCTTTGGGGCTGCAGCCTAGTTTTTGTGTCCATCAGCTCTCAATAAAAAATATACCCCGATCAATGGAGTTTTGGGCAAGTTGACTTCCAACTATTGAAGGAGCCTCCCGTGATGCAGGCAGTGCGGATGGGAAAGGATCTGGCTGGCTGCCCTCCTGTGTGATTGTAGGCACAGGCTTTTATGCATATTCATATTGTCATTTATGCTTTCGTTACCTTTGCTCACACTGTCACATTAACCCTTTGGCTGCATTTACAAAGTGCCAGGCAGGTGACCCCAGGGACTCCACCCCATTAGGCGGTGCTAAGCTCTGATTGGATTTGGAAGGATTTGGAAGGCGGTGCTAAGCTCTGATTGGATTTGGAAGGATTTTACTTTATCTCAGTGTTTCCCAATTCCATCCTCGGGGGCCCACAGACAGTCTATATTTTAGCTCCTACTGGGAGCTGGGAGAGAGCAAAAATGTGGAGTGTCTGCCAAGGAGCTGGGAGGGAGCAAAAATGTGGAGTGTCTGCCAAGGAGCTGGGAGGGAGCAAAAATGTGGAGTGTCTGCCAAGGAGCTGGAAGGGAGCAAAAGACATGGAGTGACTGTGGGTCTCTGGGTACCAGACTGAGAAACGCAGCTTTCGCTTAATTGGCATAACCCTTGATAATCCTCACAGACGTAATAAGGGTGTAGTAAGATTTAAATTTTGAGGAACAGCTGCTGAACTAGGGGATATTTATAAGTACATAGGGGGTCTTATGAGGAATTAAAGGCCTGCTATTTGGACTATGATCCCTCACAATTTTTTCCATAGCCAACACTTGGACGAAAGGTGCAGATGTGATTTCATATCAACCACACCAAATCCCAGCTCATGACACATCTGGCAAATGCCTGGTTGTAATAATGTGTCACATTCCATTTGTGGCTGCATGATTGGGTTCCTCAATGATCACTTCTGACCAATCCCAGGAAAGGAGTCCCTACATGAGGGGGGGGGGTGCATTACCGGACAAGATGCCTGTCTGGGTGCACGGTGTGGTTTATGGCACCCCAGGCACGGTGCCTTCCTGTGTGTGTTTCCTAATTCTGATTGGCTGGCTTTCTCTCACCCCTCTCCCCAGCTCTTCCTGTTCCAGCTGCTGCGCGGTCTGTCCTACATCCACCAGCGGTACATCCTGCACCGAGATCTCAAGCCCCAGAACCTGCTTATCAGCGACACTGGCGAGCTGAAGCTGGCTGATTTCGGTGAGCCTCGCCAACCGCATGACCCGTCTGTCCATCAAACATCTACGGCGGTGGGTTGGTCAGTGGGAAGGGCTCACGCTGCGTTTCCTCGGAGGTTGGAAATTGAAGCTGGGAATGATGCCTCACCCGAGTGAACCGCATTCCAGTACAGCTAGTCGGAAAGCCATTCAGCAATACCAGGGACCTGTTTCAAAGAGCAGGGTTTCTTGCTTAATCAGATAACTTGTCGTATGAACGTAACTGCTAATAAACAGTGTGAAACTACAGCCTTAACTTACGTTGATAAAGAGAGCAGCCATCTTGATTTCTGAGGTGGTGGTTGTGTAGATTCGCCCAACTTTCTGAGTAGGAATTTTGACTTCAGCGGATGTTCCAGATGAAATTTTTGACTAGGAACTCTGAATTTCTGAGTTTCGAGTTCAAATGAAACACATCATCAGCCTCAGTCTACCAATGGTGATGACACACATTGACCCTGAGGGATTCATCCATCATCAGTACTCTCTGTGTTCTCATTTAATTAGCAGCAAAGACAATAGTAATAATTGTAATATAATAACATGATATGAAGGGTGTGCGGGGGCATACAGCCAGCCAGTCGTGTACTTCCATTCAAAGTGGCTGTCAGATCCAGTTATTACGCGGGGAAGCATGAAGTACCAGTCCTTTGAGTGATTATATAATACGTTTAGTATTATTATTACATTTTAACCGGCAGGCATCTATATCTTTGTATCACTGCGTAGTTCACGTTTTTTGGTTTTCTGTCTGGAGAATGGGCAGAATCTTTTACAGTGGCTGTGAGTTGAGGTTTTACTATGATATGTGTGTGTAGATCCTGTTGCTCGATTGTGCTTGATAGTGTTTTTCCAGTAATTATATCTGCTGGGATCCCCTGGATGGTAATCTGAGCATGACCAAGGTCAGAGAGAGGCCGGGGTACAGATATCCAGCCTCATGCGACCCTGTATGCCAGAATTAATTTAACAGATTTTTGCTGACTTAGTTTTCTGTCTTCCTGTGTGTGTGTGTGTGTGTGTGCGTGTGCCAGGCTATCTGTGTAGCCCTGTGTGTTTGGGGTGTCTCTGTGTGTATGTCTGTGTGTGTGTGTGCCTGTGTGTGTGTGCCAGGCTATCTGTGTAGCCCTGTGTGTTTGGGGGTGTCTGTGTGTATGTCTGTGTGTGTGTGTCTTTGTCTGTGTGTGTGTGTGCCAGGCTATCTGTGTAGCCCTGTGTGTTTGGGGGTGTCTGTGTGTGTGTCTGTGTGTGTGTTGGTCTGTGTGTGTGTCTGTGCCTATGTGTGTGTGTGCTAGGCTATCTGTGTAGCCCTGTGTGTTTGGGGGTGTCTCTGTGTGTGGGTGTGTTGTACGTGTGGGTCTATTTAACTCATAACTTTGTGTGGTTGTGTGTTTGTGTCAGTGTCCCTGAATTTGTAACCTGGGGCAGCGTGCCACACTCCCCACTCCCACTTGTGTGTGTGCCAGGCTATCTGTGTAG
>JAODUD010000134.1:9108376-9122986 GCA_026784285.1 Stomatorhinus walkeri
GCCCAGCTGGCTGGCATGTTGACACCTGCCTTGGGGACTCAGTCATTGCTGCCAAATCACTATTTCCAAGCAAAATATCTGATGTTACTGTTCTGCTGAGTCCTTCATAGGGCTGGAGGCTTGTTCTGCTTTCAGTTCTGCAGTGAATAGGGTGGATGCCCCTCCAGGTTATCCGGAAGCTTTCCATGTTAAATCACGGTGATTTATTTATGATGTATTTTTTTTTTTAGTTTTGTTCACTAAAATAGGCCTCATCAGTTTGTGTTGTGCTCTCTTTCTGTGCTGGGGCCTGTTTGTTCAGCTGAAATTTCATGGGATCGGTATCCAGAACCTGCCTCAGTGGTGGTTACTCGCCCAGAACTTCCCCCTCCTCTTCCTGGAGTCACGAGCTCTGAGGCTGTGATTTTTCAGTAGCGCAGAAGCACGGTTTTATTTACGCTGCCTGGCGGAAATATCGGCAAGCTCCCGGCAAGATTTGCCGAGTGCAGAAAGTCGTGGTTCTTAGGGAAGGGAGAGGCCAAGCGCTGCCTGTCACCTGCCGTGTAAGAGAACTTCTTCACCTCTGACTGCTTTTGCTGCACATTCATGTGTCCCAAACCCATGAGAGATTTGGTTTGTTTCTGACTTTTTGGCCTCAATAAGGTTTCTGTCACCCCCGTCACCGGTACCTACCTCAGAGTATCTGATTGAGTTGGTAGTTCCGCTAAGATGCCATCACCACTGATGTCCAGTTGATTATTTCTTTGGTTTCCATGGGAGGGTGTTCTGGACCTTAAGCTGACAAGCAGAATATTAGGCTGTGAAATGGGGGCTGGGGGGATACCGGTAGCTGATGATGGCTGCAATTTGGTGACATTTCCTCAAAGCCAGTCAACTTCTTTTGTGTAACATTGTGAGACAATGGCTGGGTGACTTGCTTGCTTCCAGATGTCTTTGAGTCATCTGAGAGTTCCTCACAGCTGCAGGGGTGAGGGTTCGAATTTGTTTCGACTGGTGCCTTTTCGCTTTCTGTGTGGGGGAGGTTGGTATCCTACCAAAGTCTCTGTCCTATTAGTCTTAGGGTACATTCTGGGTCAGTGTGACCTTGACAGGATGAGATGGATGGTGACGTTCTTAGTGGTGACACTCCAAACCATCAGTAGCTTGTAGTAGAGCAGTGTTTCTCAACCCGGTCTGCGGGGACCCTTAGATGGTCCACGTTTTTGCTCCCTGCCAGATAGCCCACATTTTTGCTCCCTGTCAGACAGCCCACATTTTTGCTTATTACAAGCTTCCTACAAGGAGATGTTAGATGTAGGAACATTGCACGTGGGATAAATTGCCCTTCATTTTATTCATTTACGTTCTATCCACATTGACTTAAATGAGAGGATAGGGGTACAATGTATGTGTGTTCCCTGGGATTTGAACATATGATCCTGACATTGTTAACACAACACGGTCAGTTTGGGTATTGATGTTGGGTGATCAGGTCCCTTTCTGTGCGCTTGTCTGGCCAAATGAGCTTGCTCCAAGGCATATTAACCTTCATTCGCATTTGACCAAGACAGCTATAGCAGAACAGGAATGTGGCGAGCTGACTTGTTGGAAAGATGGCGTTATACGAAGGTGCCAAGTAAAGGCAGTAACCTCTTCTGGATAACCACTGATTCTACTGCTACTATTTACTGCAGGACATTGCGTGACTGGGTGCTCAGTTATACACCTGAGTCAGTAATAGGTGTGTCTTAATTAGGCATTTCTATGTAATAAATACCTTTGCCTATATAGTGTATGATGTAATATAACTATGTGTTCCATAATGGTGTACTGTAAAACCATATATACTATCATCCCTATTTAGAAAAAAGACAGTGAATGACTAATGAAATGGTATTCATTATACAATGAAGTAATGCAATAAATAATTAAAGAGGAAGACATTTGACTAGATCTCAGGGATCTGCATAGTCTGATTGGGAGTGACAAGTCACCTTTAGCCCCTAATGACAATCTCACTGGCGTTGGCCGCTGTCAGCGGAGCTGCATTTTTACCATACGTGATCTCTCCTGGGTTTTGAACAAACATGTATTTTTTTGCTATTGAACCTACATTACCAAAATATTGTCTTTCCTTTGTTACTGTGCACTTCATTGTTTATTAGCATTGAATGCTTTTCTTCTAGATATAATCAATTGTCAGATGACTGAGATTTTTATGTTGTCCTGAGATTAAAAATAATACATTAATCCAAACTACTGTGAATGAGAGTGAATTGAGATTGTGCTTTAAAACTCTGATCTGGCCATTTTGAAACCAAAAAAAAAAATACAAATAGGTGAAGCCAAATGCATGATTTGGGTGCGGATTTGCATTTGTGCTGCTTCAGCATGGTAGATTTAATATTTCATAAGAGTAAAAATTTCCAGAACCTTTCAAAGCTGTAATGCATATATTATTATTGTTTTTTAATGAGCACCTTTTCCATGCAAACTGGACATTACGGGTGTCAAATACCATCCATTCAGGCGGTTTAACAATGTGATTTTGGTGAGATTCAAATAAATACTGACTTATATTTTCGATATTAATCCTTCACACCAGGAAAGATTGCAGGTGTAACCACGGCGTAGAAGCTGCTCTCTGGTTACACCTGTCTCTTTGTCACTGAGTACGGAGCAGTGTCATTTTATATTACAACACAGGTATTTTCCTGCAAAGTCTGAAATCTGCACAGTTAGGAGCTCGCTACCATTATCACATATTATAAGTGAATAATATAGATAATGAATAATATTAAATATGAAGTCATTTTTAAAATTTAAGATGATTAGCTTTGTTACAAGGCAGGTGGTGCCTAAGCGCAGGCTGTACGTGAAACATGGCAACATAGAACATTTATGTTTTACGTAACGTTACGTAACGTTACAATTAGCCTATTTATTTAACAGCCAAAGCAACGTACAAACAATACCCCCCCCCCCCAGCTATGCTCCAGTTTAGATATTTCTTTGCATTATCTGTAACATTATCATTCACAGTACATTAAAAACAATGATGACGAGCTATTCAAACCAAAAAACAGCACGAGGACATGAGGAAGGGGAAAATACTGGAGCATCCAGTGTTTTTTGGAGGGACAAAGGGATGAAATCAGAGCAGGTCAGTGGCCAGATGAGCTAGTTTTAGGTGTTTCTTGAATTTTGAAAGGAACTCTGCCGACTGCACATAGGTAGCTTGTTCTGGCACCGAGGACTTACACACGAGAATCAACTTAAGATCACATGGCGTCGTCACTCAGTGTTGGCTACTCAGTTGAAGTAGGCGCCATTTTATTAACAGCTCTGAGAGCCAGAGCCAAGGACTTGAACTTGATGTCAGCGCCTATTGGGAGCCAATTAAGAGAGAGAAGTATGGGTGTAATGTCAGGGTAATTAGGCTGATTAAATACCAAAAGTGCTGCTGTATTTTGAATGATCTGCAGCAGTGAGTATAAGCTTATAGCCCTGCCAGTGAAGAGTTGCATTAATCTAGTCATGAGACCAGGAGCTTAGTCACTTATGAGTAAATTCCAATCTTCCTAAGGTTAATAATGTCCCAAGCTGTACAGCGATGTTGTGGTAAATGGAAGGACTGGTAGGGCGAACTAGAAGATCTATCCTTAAAAGGTTCAGCTAGAGGTGACAGTCTCTCATACAGGGTGTAATGTCAGAGAGGCACACAGAAATCTGAGTGGAGTTAGAAATATCTGAGTTAGATACGGACTGTATTGCAGTTATAGGAAAAGCTGTATTAATGATGGTCTGACCTAGAGAAGCAGTGTACAAAGGAAGAGGAGAGGACCAAGGCCTGAACCTAGGGGTATACCAGTATTTACCTGTTGCAACCTAGACACCTGTGTACCTCATAGCATTTGGAATAATCTATCTGATAGAAAAGTATCAAATCATCTTAGAGCCAAAACCATCTCAGAGAACAAGGTGGGGGGTGTAGTTTATATTGAAGGCTGCAGTTGGGTCTAGCAGATGTAGCAGATCACTGGGTGTCCACAACAGTCAGAAGGGCTGTCTCAGTGCAATGTCCGGCTCTGTCTGGGAGGTTATTCTGTGTGAGAAATTCAGAAACTTGTTTGAGGACATCACAGCTGGGACTTTTAACCTGAAACGAGAGGGGAGAGGGACTTTTAACCTGAAACGAGAAGGGAGAGACTGGTCTTTAATTATCAACTTTTGATGGGGCAAGTGAATACTGATGTTCCCTCTGAATCTCTATTTATTTGTAATCAGTTGTACAAATGAAAATTATGGGCCACAAACCACTCAAGGTACATTATTGCTGTGCGAGATCTGTTCTAAAATGGCAGATGAATGCAAAACTATGTTAAGCAGCCTGAAAAAGAGTCGATTTCAGCGGATGGCTGATAGACCTTTTATTAAACTCCCCAAAACTGTAATTGGGCTGTAAAAAGGCCGTGAGAAAAAAGGCTGTGAGAAAGCTGGTGGGGTATTCAGTCAGCATGTTGAATAAATTTTCCTGTCGCATTGTAACCGATTCTGATTCAGTCTGGTCTACATTTATGACATTTTATTTCATCCAGCCCTGAGATGGTGGTTGATGGTCGTCATCTACCAGTATGTGTGGTTTTTTCCAGTAGGTGGCACTAGTTAAGACACTGGCCTTGTGGAATACACGGGATCCTAATGTTATATTCTTCATCAAAGTACTAGACCTGAATTTTGCAGCAAAACATCCAGCTCTTCAAATGGGTAAAAATGAGAATTTAGATGAAACTGGGCGAATAACGTGGTGGGTTTTTCTTTGCTGTTTCACATCAGAGGCAGCTATCAGAAAAAGAAAAAGACAAGGGGAACAAGGTGGAGGAGAAACAGTCTACAGTACGATTACACAAAAACTTGCTAATCTCATTGGCCTGTGGTTCACACCAGTGATGCTGTGTCCGACTGACAAGAGTGTGCAGTGCTGTGTGTACAGTTAAATTGTGGCTTGTTTTTATATCTCTTATTCATATTCACACGTACCAAACCAGAGGCTTGACCTGATGTCTGAAAAAGTCCTTAAAAGTCTGTTCCACTCCATCCATGTACAGAGGAAAAACGTGGCTTTAATGAGGATGTTTTGCGTGATTAAATATGGCTGCTGCAAAAGATACAATTTGGGTCAGCTAAGGAGTAGCCCTCTAATATATGGCAGGGTAGAGCAGAATAGATGTCCTGTTTAATAAGCGCGATATGTGGAAATGTGTTTCACTGCAGCCCATTTTCTCTCAAGACACAAACAGCCCTAAAAAAGCCCTTATTAGCATCTTGATAAGGAGTGAAGAGTATAAAAATGTAAATCAGCAAAAGTGTTCAGGCTGAGTTTTGTGTCTGTGTTTCCGTCCCTCTTCCATTAAGCAGAATTTATTACAGCAACAGTAAATGAAATTTTCCATTCTTGCAGTGTGAGATCTGTTCAGAAGCAGCAAATCAGCGGAGGGAGATGTCAGGCGCCGCGGAAGCTGACCTCAGCAGTGCGATTGATACCTGAAAGGGCTGCTTACTACAGTTTGAGTAATTGGTGAATGTATAATTTCAGATGGGGGTGAGGTGTTTTTTGTCAACGTGTTCAGAATCTTTTCCCACTGAGCTGGAACAGTTGTTAATTTAATTTGTTTGGGGTATTGTAAATCACTTATATTTTGGATTTGGGGTGAGAAAGTGGCTTGGGGTAACTGCTGGGTTAGGAGTTTGAATGTCAGCTCTTTGTGTGTGTGTGTGTGGCTGGATTATGTTTATATTACATTATAAGGATCAGATGTCCCCCACAATATCATAAAAGCCTGTTATTTTGACATTATGGGGACCATTTTTCAGGTCCCCACAAAGATCTGTGAATGGAATCAAAAAACTAAAAATGCCAAAAGTCGTATCTTGTTTGGTTACTTATGGGTTATGGCTGGGTAGAGTTAATGTTTGGATTAGAGTTTTTGCCATGGAAATGAATGGAGAGTCCCCACAAAGATACAATTACAAACCTGTGTGTGTCTGTGTGGAGGGGGGGGGGTGTTCAGTATATGTTTCAAGTAAATGACAAAAAAATGAGAGTGTCACCAGTTTCTGAAGGAGAGGAGTTATTCTCGCAGTGTGTGCAGACAGAGTACCGTGTGATTTATAACTCAGGGCCGGGGGGGTGTCTCCCAGTACCTGCGAGAGCTGCTGCGGAGAATCTGAAGCAGTGACCTTTCGCAAAAGAGCCTTTGAGTGATGGTTAGATCTGTAATGTCACCCCCCCTTCCCACCCCCTGCACATGCAGCACCCGCTTCTGTTTAAAGACACCAAGGGCTGTCTTGGTTTGTTGTCATGGCGACTGCCCTGGAGACAGGCAGAGGTTGACTCCTCCCGCGGCGTGTGTGCGGGCTAGTGCCAGCGAGCGGCCTGTCAACCCTGCCCCCCCTTCCTTCCCCCTTTCCTCCCCCCTCCCTCCTGCTACATTATCCCAATTAGTCCCACGGCTGATGGTCCTGGCTGGAAGACAGACCCCCATGCAGATCCAGTCTCCTCCTGGCTTACCTTGCACCGTCGACTGTGCCAAGCCGTCTGTTTGTAAACAGCGTCCGCACACTGACCCCCCCAAAGTAAATTACGGTGTAGTGGTCCAGAGAAGGACAGGCGCTCCGCATCATTCTCCTCTCCTGGGGGGCAGTAAATGTTGGGCAGAATTACCTGTGAAGGGGGCTCTTACACACAGCTTATGATGGGCATCCTGGTGATGCTCACATTCTGAAAATGAAAATCTTTTTCAGTTACTTGCTGTTCAGTTCAGTGGATTTGTGGGATGATGCTGAATGCTCCAAAGGTAGAGTCCTGATTATTATCTGTGTATTGTTCACCGGAATCACATATTACTTGCAAGTTGTGACCTTGGGCGACCTTGAATGACCTCGTGTGACCTTGCATGACCCCAGTGTGACCCCTTCCTTCTCTCTCCATGCCTTTGGCAGGTCTGGCGAGGGCCAAGTCGGTACCCAGCCACACCTATTCCAACGAAGTGGTGACGCTCTGGTACCGCCCCCCCGATGTACTGCTGGGCTCTACTGACTACTCCACCTGCCTGGACATGTGGTGAGCGCCCACCCCCCACCCAGCAGCCACCCTGCTCATCCACCCATCCACTGTGCATGTCTTTTCATCAGTTGATCGGCGTATCTGTTTGATATCTATCCATCTGTCCATCCTTCTAGCTGTTCACCATTCCATCCATCTGTTTCTTAGTCTGCAAAGTCATTCATCCATGCTACCTTGTTCCGTCGTCCTTCAACAGCACATCCATCCATCCATCTCTGTGTTTCACACCATTAATATCTTCAATCCTCTCTTCACCTGTCTCTTTCTGTTTCCTCTATTCATCCATGATGCTTATTTTCCTGGAAGACTGGGAATGGGTCCTGCCCTCCCCCCAAAGAATCACTCTGCAAAATATCCTGGAGTCAGTGTAAAAACTCAATACTCACATTCAGTATATATCTGCAGTGTATGTACTCCTTTATATAAACACTGCTTTCGAACATGTGGCAAAATCATTAGCAAGAGAGTGACTCTGAGGCTGGAGGTTTCTGCATGTATGCCGAGTAACTGGGCAAACGTGAGTTTTCTCTATAGTCGGGCAAACATCAGGTACTGCTTTCAGGGAAATAAAGTGCCTTTCCAGAGCACTCGTTAGCGAGGACTTAATAAATGTTTAATGTAATGTTTGACAAGTGTTCTGTTTGAGTTAGTCAGTGGCCACAGGGGAGCCCAGCCTTTATTGTCTCTCAGTAAGAGGGACAGCAGTAGAGTCTCCTGGCAATGGCCGTAAAAGCCAAGCGAGACCCTTCTGATACTCCTGGGGGAGCATCTAAATGGGGAGGCAAGAGGCGGGCATTCCACACCCAACTAAAAGAATTCATTAGCATGTTTAAAAGGTCTGGCATTAATTGGGCTGATGAGCAGCGGAGGGAGGGGCGACGAGGAGGTGGGAAGGTAAACGGGACGGCGTCGGGGGGGTCGTCCCGGGGTGTTGCCTTCATGAAGAGGGGATTTCGAGGAGGGGAGAAGATGCTGGAGGTGAATAGTAGTGATGGGAATTGAGTTTGTTTGGAAAACACGATTCAAAAGTTTAGTGGGTTTTACATCAAGTGAGAAGTTTATGTGGTGGTCAGCAGAAAATACACTGCCAGTCACTGCCAGTCACTGCCAGTGAAAGGTTCTGGCACACACTGAGCATTTCTACATTTGCATGTTATTCACTTAACATTTACTAAAAATAAATTCAATATTCTTTGCTATAAAAAAATGTACAGTATTTTCACCAATTGAGTACCTTTATTAGCAAAAAAATGTCATATCTTTGATTCATCAAAGTAACCTCCTCTAGCAGTTATCATAACTGCAGAGAAAATTCGAGGCCTTCTTTCTGCAAGGGACATTAAATACTGTTCTGTTTCACAGGATGAAACAGGTAACTAGCACATTTAAAGTTAAAGGACAACCTACAATGTGACTATGCCATCACCACTCAACCAGTTAATAGGATGTCAGACACACGCTGTTACATACTCTTTCCATGTTATGTTTTATATGACTTATATTTTCATTTATAGTGTTTGCTCAACTTTCCAATGCTTAACAAGAATAAAAAATCAGCAGTTTATGTAATAATTGGAAAAGTGGTTAAAAGCTTGTGGTGTGCAAAGATTTTTGACTGGTATTGTACGTGTGAGACTGTGGGCAGACGTGTGACTTCCAGTAACAGCAAAGCTGAGTGGCCAGTATTTTCGGTGAGGAGGATGCGGCAAGATCCTGCCGCGATGGCGGATGGTAAACGAGACGCGTCCCTGTCTGCTTGTGCGCACGGGGGTGGGGGCCATCGAACAAGCAAGGTGGGGCCAAGAAAAATCAATATTCTGCTAACATTGCAAAGTGCACATTAAAGGAGGTGGTTCCTGAGGACCCCGCAGAAGCTTAGCTGTCTACCTCATTGGTCATCAGAGCGAATGTGATCTTTTTCTGCTTTAAATGTGTGTGCTTGTGTATATCATTAGGAGGCCAGTATTGTCCACTGCCAGGCAACAGCCAAACAAACACTTGCGGCCCGGTCAGCGATATGGCTCCCGCGTTAACGTGCCGGGAGGTTCTGAGCCAGAGCACAGTCTCGACGGGCATTTACCCCTTGCTGAGGTGACAGCTGTGGAGTGCAAGGACTCCAGCCAAACCCTGAGCTAATGTCCAAGCTGCGTTAGACCAGATTCATGGCTGGAGAACGCTTGTTAAATCATTAGCATTATTGACGTGCCTAGCGAGGGAGTTTATTTAAAGTTTATTGCTCGTGTGTCTCACGACCGTATGTGTTTATTGTGCAGAATCTCAGGTTACACTTCTGACGTCCATATGCATCCCCCCCCCCTTATATGCACGATATTTGACAGAGGGAAGAGCCAGGTGTGAGTTCCAGGTTCATCAGATGGGCAGCAGACAGCAAGGTGGTTCCAGGAAAAGGGTTGGTCATTAGACCTTTTAGCCCCACATATGAACGTGGTGCCTGATGTAAGTGTCACACCATGCCAGGCTCTGCTATGACCAAAGTCATCGGAAGAGCAAACTGACGTTGGCGTAAACTAGAACATTGAAGATTTTTGGATGACGATCACACCTTATTGCCTGTGGATGTTTTTCATGCCGGCCAGAGGCGTGGCCAGATATATGCTGCGCCACAAACTCACCAGGCCATTGCCGGCAGCTGGGTGATAAATGAGCCCTGACACCAGCGGAAATGCGACGTCTCGGGCCTCGCTGGGATTTTCCGCAGGATTTAGCATTAGCCGCCAACTGTCAGGCCAAGTTCAACAAAGGAAGTTATTTTTCTCCTTTTAAAGAAGTGGCTTAATGGCCAGTCAGCTAACACAAAGAAGCTTTTATGGGACTACAGAAGGCCGTCGTCGTCGGAAATCGCTTTCTCTGCGGCCGTTCTGTGTCGGGTGGCCCTGGGGGAGCTCATGTGTCGCTATCGAGCACCAGAGACTCCCCTCGACGGACTCCCCAGCTAATTGTGAGTGATGAGGGTCATTAGACGGAGGAACCCAAAGAGTCACCGTTACTGCTGTAGACACCCTGCAGACGCAATATCCCGTGCGTGATGACACTGGTGTTGTCGCGTCGCTCTCGTCGTATTTCCCGCCTGGCATTCTCACTTTACTAACTGTGTACATTTTAAACAGCAGCTTGCTCCATTATTTGTGTGAATCTCCATCCTGCTTTGGGACGGTGCAGTGATTACCTGAAATTACTTCAGTAAAATGAATTTATAATTTGTGTGATTTATTCTGGATAAGGATCAGTGGCAGCTGGTGGCTAGAAAAATTGAGGAGGTAACAAGATAATGCATTTGACTATTACTGTAGTGATCTTCCCCAAGAAAATATAAAATGTGTTTAAAGGTCAATACATTTTTTCAGAAGTTCTTTTAAAGTTATTTCATAATTTAATTAAAAGAATAGAGGAGGTACCACCCCAGTACCTCTGTAGATCAGCCGCCACTGATGTTGGATATTGTTAATCATAACGCAGAATGAACGCCCCACTTTCCTTATTGTTAGGGGCGTGGGATGCATTTTCTTGGAAATGATGCAAGGCGTCGCTGCCTTTCCGGGGATGAAGGACATCCAGGATCAGCTCGAGAGAATATTTCTGGTAAGTTCCACAGCTTGCGCTGTTATCGAGTGAGGCTGGGGAAGGTATGTGTGTGACTCGTTCATTTCTGCCCAATCTGTAGATGCATTCACACTTTTGCCATGTTGGTGCTGCCTGTGCGGACCGGTCTGGGGGGGGGGGGGGGTCTGTGCATCGTATGGCATGGTTGTGCAGGGGGAGTGTGAATGGGGTCTTCCGGAACTTATGGTGTTTTCTAGGACCTCTCAGGCAGGGATATTTCCTGGAAGCTCTGGAGAAATCACTGAATATATGGAGAAAACATTTAATGTTATTTAACTGCAACATTGACCATACAAGCAAAACCATTCGTACATCTGCAGGTCTTTTGTGGTGAAATTTAAGTCAGTTATCAGTTATGTTTCATGGAAAGGCTGGTGATTTTGGGACAAACAGAAGTCATAAAATCACATCTTCATTGTCATCTTCAGCTACCAAATGCTGAAATGAAATATTGATCCTGCCTGTTGTAGTTCAAAGGAAAAAGTAATTAAATTAATATAAAAATGGAAGGAATGGCATGGTGGTGCAGTGGTTAGCGCTGTCACCTCACAGCTCTGGGACCTGGGTTCGATAAATATGCAAGACATTTAAGCATGATAAACTGAGACATGGACGTAAGACATACGATAGGAAAATCCAGTTAAAACGTCAGTGGAAAGTTGTAGGATGAAACATCATCGTAAGGCTGAAAAACCACAGCAAAGTTCAAACCAACAGCAGGAAGATAAAGCAGCGTGATGTCTTGGTAAGAGAAGCAAATCGACACTTGCTGATATGCACTTAAAAAGCCCTCACGCACACCGCAGCCTAGAACTCATGCATGTTCAGCAGCCTTCTTCCAGACTTTACTCCGTTCCTCGTTCCTGAAACTGTTCCCCCGACCCCATAAAAACCCTAAGAAAGCTTTTGGGCTAACCAGGGCCAGCAGAGTTTCATCATCTGGGTTATCTTTGGGGCTGGTGATCTCTCACCATGGTAACCAAACCCATTACTGCACCTCCCTGCGGCATGGCGGGTCCCTGGAGGGAAGCGGTCTTGGGTAACAGAGAGAAGCGGCAGGGACACAGAAATAAATCATATTGTAAATGGAGAAGATGCAGATATACAGGCTATTGCATTTTCATTTCGCTCATCATCCAGAACTGACACGTTTGCACTCATGCAGAGCTGACCCCAGGAAGGTTACGTACGTATTATTAAAGAAAGACATATTGGGATTGGCCTGTATGTGTCAGGTGGGGGTACTCACAGCCAATCAGGTTGCTCCATCCACACACTCAGCTGTCAGGTATCGAGCTGAGGTCAGCCTAGACAGGCACACTGGAGCAGAACCGACTGGCTGGCCTCCAATTGGTCTGCTCCGTGACTGACACTCTCATTCTGCATTCTGACACGGCGATAGCCAGTACGTGCTCGGAGACGGACAGTTTGGGGACTTATGTGTGGCCTAAGAAATTACCCAAAAAAATGTTACAGAAAATGTCTTGTGCAAATCCCGTTTCCATGATGCATTCAGAAGCACACGTGTTGTTTGTAACCTTGGCACCGGCAGGGAAATTATTCAACGAGCCTTTTTCTCGCCGGTCATACATCACTCTTATAATGCCATATTACTTCTGCTAGTGTATGAAGACATCTGTAATTCCCCCTGTACGAGTTGATTTCCACTGTGTAATCTGTCACATGCCATGTGCGTGTGGTGAAGATTGACCCAAGATCCATCTCAGTTTGTAAGGCTGGGTTCGGGGCGTGAGCCGGCGCCATACCTGCATCAGGGCTCCATGTGGTCCTTGATATGGTATATAAACAGGGCTGCTACTGGGAAAGGGTTTTTTGTGAGTGTATGTGTGTGTGGGAGGGGGGATTCTCCCACAAGGACAGAAAACTCTGAAAAACAGATGCTGAGGAGATGTCTTCAGGAGGAGTTTAAAATGTTTTTTTACACATGCACCATATAGAAAAAAGAATGTACCTCGTAATTGTTATGTCCACCATTCGGCAAGCAAGCAGGACGGAGAGAATGACAAGTCGAACAGGCAGAGATCCAAAAGACGCGGATTATTTAGGGCAGACAGGCAACACGGGGTATTCACGGTAATGACAGATCTGGGGATACAAGCTCTAACGTGGACTTAAATATGCAGAACAGCTGAGAACAATAGGAATTCATATGAGGAAACGAGGGTGGCGTGGCATACAGAAGGATCGTACTAGCAGGTCATGACAGTAGTCACTGAATATAGGTGTTTCATTCCGACCCTTTGCCACCGTTCTACAAAATCAAGCACATAGCCATGTGGTCAGGTTTACAAACATTTGTGAAAGGATGGGTCATTCTGAAGAGCTCAGTGAGTTCAATACTGCCATAGAATGCCACCTTTGCAATAAGTCAGCGAATGAAATTTCTTCACTGCTAGATATTCCACAGTCAATCATATGTGGTTTTACTGCAAAGTGGAAGCGTTTAGGAAGAACAGAAAGTCAGCCATGAAATGGGAGACTGCATAAAGTATCAGATCGTATCTGCTGAGTGCTAAAACGCATAGTGCATGAAAGTTCCAACGCTCTGTTGACTCAATAATTGCAAACTTCCTCTGGCATTAACCCCAGCACAGAATCTGTGGCGCGAGCTTCATGGAATGGGCTTCCATGGCCGAGCAGCTGCATGCAAGTCTCACATCACCAAGTGCAATGCCAAGCGTCGGATGGAGTGGTTTAATGCACACTGCCAATGGACTCTGGAGCAATGGAATTTGTCCGTGGAGTTATGAACCATGCTTCTCTGTCTGGCAGTCTGATGGATGAGTCTGAGTTTGGCAGATGCCAGGAGAATGTTACCTGTCTGACTGCATTGTGCCAATTGTAAAGTTTGGTGGAGGAGGGATAATGGTATGGGTTTGTTTTTCAGTAGTTTGACTAGTCCTCTTAGTTCCAGTGAAGGGAAATCTTAATGCTTCAGCATACAAGACATTCTGGACAGTTCTATGCTTCTAGCTTTTTGGGTTATAAAGACATAGTTAAGTGAGTTTGGTGTGGAAGATCTTAACTGGCCCACACAGAGCCCTGACCACAATCCCATCAAACACCTTTGGGATAAACTAGAACAGAAATTGTGAGCCAGGCCTTCACATCCAATGTCAGTGCCTGACCTCACAAATGCTTTTATGGATGAATGGGCAAAATTTCCCACAGACACACTCCATAAACTTGTAGAAAGCCTTTCCAGAAGCTGTTGTAACTGCAAAGTAGGGCCCACCTCGTATTGATGGCTATGGATTTAGAATGGGATGTTGTAAAAGTTACTGTGGGTGTGATAGCCAAGTGTCCCAATACTTTTGTCCATATAGTGTATATACCCTTACTGGGCACTTTATTAGGTAAACCAGGTAGGACCCACCTTTTCCTTCAGAATTGCCTGAATTTTTCATGGCATAGATTCAACAAAGTGCTTAAAACGTTTCTCCGACACCTTGGTCCATGCTGACATGAAAACATCAAATTTGTCAGCTGTACCTTCATGATGCAAATTTCTTATTTCACTACATTCCATAGGTGCTGTATTAGATTGCGATCTGGTGACTGTGGAGGCCATTTGAGGACAGTGAACTTGTTGTCATGTTTAAGAAACCAGTCTGAGATGATATGAGCTGGGTGCACTGTGGTCATCCAGAGATGGACATGCTCAGCATTAATACTCTGCTAGGCTGTGGAATTTAAATGATGCTTCACTCAGGGGGCATCTGGGCAAAGGGTAAGGTGGGGTAACATGACACAGGGGCATCTGGGCAAAGGGTAAGGTGGGGTAATATGACACAGGTGCATCTGGGCAAAGGGTAAGGTGGGGTAACACCACACAGGGGCATCTGGGCAAAGGGTAAGGTGGG
>JAODUD010000134.1:9152693-9166230 GCA_026784285.1 Stomatorhinus walkeri
GGGGGGGCGCCCTGGATCGGCGCCAGAGGGGCACGGTGACAGTGGATTGGTAGAGTGGTCTGTCGGAAGAGCTTATTAAGGATTGCAGTTACAGTGGCTGCAATTTCCCATTTTAACGATGCGTTAAATTAATGGTGGCCACGGCAACGCATTAATTCTGACACCGCATTCCAGGTTTAATGACCGAAAAGTTTTAATGGCATGCGAGTCTGCGGGGAGTTTTAATGAAACCTTTGCTTTAGAAATGTAAAATAAGGCCATCTTTAATTAAAGTTGCTCAAAGCCCTTAACACTTACAAACGGGCTTGTTAGGATGGCAGACATCTTTAGCTGAGAGAATGCTGCCCTTTGTTGGCTGTATATGCAAGGGTTCTCCCTGACCTGCTGTAAGTCATTCTGGCCTATAGGGGGAGTAGTGGCTAGGGATGCTGGCAGACCTTTTCAGTTAATTTTCTGTGTGTGCAGAACATCAAGGGTGCATTTCAGTGACTGACAATGTGCTTGACATGAGAAGTGACCACGAGAAGCATTTCCATTGTACATTCTAATGACTGCAGGTGGCCCAGCAGATCCAGAATGCCCATATTCACGTTGTAAGCTCAGAAATCCTGTCTTATACATGAGTGAAGCAGTCTGTGCCTTGACTGATGCCACTTTAGGGATTATTTTAAATTGTGGTAGCTTTTTTCTGGTAGTTCTTTTTTAATTTAAAGTTACGGCATTGGAGATTGGGATGAAGAGCATTTGGATTTGGCGCCTCATCTATTCCCCGGCCGTTATGCCACCAAGGCACCAAGCTTCGCTGTCCTTACACCGGGTCAGAGGTCTTTGGGATGCACTGGGATTTATATGAGACCTAAGTTTCCGGAGCTCATGACGTGAAGTTTCTCTACTGTCTTGGCTTTTGAGACTCTTCCAGAAGGCAGATGGTGTGACCGATGCACCTGCAGTTCAGGCCCTTCCGCGTTTTCTGATCTCTGTCCTCATATCGCTTTGGAAACTTGCATGTCAAGGTGCCGATTTTCAGGTCTCTTTTACAGACGGACCACACTGCTAGCTGGCAGCCAACCTACTATTACTCATCTTTGTAGTGCCATTATAACCATGATTTATTTATTCCAAAGCTAACACCCTCCTTCATGTGCCTTCATTTTGGCCACCCCCATATATATTCTTATAAATGTATATACCTTGACCCATAGACCTTTGTTTAAATTTGTTTAAATTCTCTGCCCCATTGTCTTCTGGTCTCTGTACATTTTTAAATATAATTATTTGTGAATGGTGTGTGTGTGCACCCCCCCAGTGGCTTGGCCCCCACCCTGGGTTCCCTGCCTTTCACCCGTAGCTTCTGGGATCGGCTCCGGACCCCCATGACTCTATAAAACAAGCACTTATGGATAATGGATGGATGGATTATATAAAATTTGTATACAGTACTGTGCAAGTCTTAGGCATGTTTACAGCTGTTTATCTTGGTAGCAATTCTGGCTTAGGACAAAAAACACAATTTAACATTAGAGCATGTGCAAATTAAGAGTAAAACAATAAAAACTAGTAATAATTTCTTCTGTTTTCTAAAATTCATATTCAATTGGTTAGATGAACGGCGCTTCAGTTCCCTAACTTCTCCTCAGGGGCAACTCAGCCGTTCCTCGATATTCTTAAATTTCACCAACAGCTCAATAAAATAATTAAATAAATTGGTTCAAAAAGTCAGTGACAGATTGACTAGCTATATGAGGTGTGCTAGTGGCCAAGTCAAAATATACACGGCTGCACTGGACGGTCGTTGCAAATACTGGGGTGATTTTAGCGGAGGTTCTGAAATGGCCAAGCTGACACACTATGACAGGCATAATATCATAGTTTTACACCAACATAATATCATAGTTTTACACCAACATAATATCATAGTTTTACTCCAACACGAGGATATTCCTAACATCATTTTCTTTGCCTGCTTAAGACTTTTGCACAGTACTGTATATTCAAGGCTTTCAGATTGTCTGATAGTGCTGTTGCTCCTGTTGCCTTTTTTCAGAGCTTGTTAACCTGTTGACACGTCCCCCGTTTCCTGCAGAAATCACGCTAGGAAGGACAGCATGTAAAAATAAACGAGATTAAACTGAATTAATAAACAACACAGATCTCTGCAAGGAGGCGGGTTAGGAGGGGTCCTCTTCAGTAGTTGCCTTCAGTGTGAGCAGCCCCCCCCCCCCGCAATGCTGAAAGGGCCCAGGATTAGCCCTGGGCGGTAGCGCACACCCGCCCCCTGAGAGTGCCTGTATAGCTGGGCCAAAGCCAGCAGCGGAGACGGCCAAGAACAGCTGGCCACACCGGAGACGGCCCCGCCCCCTTGCCCGAGCCCCCCGCCTCACTCCTCCACCCACGGACTCCATCTGGGCCCTGGCAGTGGGGTCTGCTTTGATCACCTCGGAGCGGAACCCCGACATCTGTTCTCACTAAGCTGTAGCCCCCAAAAGAACAAATTCCATTGTTGGCTGTTTTCAGGGAGCATTACTGTACTGAACCAAAGCACAAAACCATTCTCCTTAGTCGTGTGAAACGTTAAAAAAAGAACAAAAAGAATGGAATCCTCTTTGTGAGCGTCACCCAGGCACAGAGAAACCACTTTCTGCCCATATTCATGCTGTAAGCTCAGAATATCCCGTCGCGTTTGGACAGTGGTTCCCAAAGTCCCGTCCGCTGGTCTGCAGGCGTTACTCCATTATCCATTGATTTTGGACACGTGATTGGAGGTTAGAGGCGGCAGATTAACCAGCACAATAGCATCTGGTTCGCCTGAGCCGCTGCGGTGATCTAAGTGTGAAGAGGGTGTAGTGAAGTTTTCTTAAGGATTATATGCATTCTCGTCGACAATGGTGCTGTCACACTCTGCTTGGTAAGTGCACTGAACGTCCATTGTGACGGTGTGGGTGTGTAATCAGTTTGCTAATTCATTAGTAACCACAAAACAGAGAAATTCAACTAGGTTGTGTGGAAAGCAGCCAATGAGAAGATACCAACATACCAACGTACCCAGATTTGAACACACAGAAAAGTCTTTTTGAGGGCTGCGTAAATTTAAGGGTCCTGATGCAGCTGTGGAGAGTGTATTTTAAACCACCCCCCATAGGCCTGGCCCGCGCCAAGGATGTGGCGTGGGAGGGGGGATCAACAGACAGGATCTGCTGTAATTAGCCTCCCAGAGGGGGAACTTGCCCCATCCAAGACCCCCACCTCTGCAGCCTCAGACCACAGAGTATGCCATTAATCAGACAGTGGACAGGGGCCCTGCCTTCTCCCCCAACCCCCTGCCCCGCTGTACCTCTCCCTCCATCTATCCAAGCCCTCCGATCTCCCTTACCTTTTCTCGTCACTGCCCTTTACTGCCATATTGTGCTGGCTATCACCTTTCAGGAAAGACAGACACGGCCTACGGAGGCGAGAGGCTGCGCCACATGGCGTCCGGCCCTGGGGGGGGGCACGCGCTCCTGGGACTTTTTCGCGGGGGCAGGAAGCTTCCTGTCTGCGGCTAGGCAGTCTGACTGGGGTCCAGATCAGTGGCTGCCTTATCTCTTCAAACGCCCTCCCCACCATGGCGTAGACAGTGAGCGCCCGCTCAGCACCCCCCCATTCCGGAGCTGTTAGTGCGCCGGTCCCCCGGGACAGCACCTCCAAAGGTCAAGGTGATAAACAGAGAGATGACAGAGCCTGGTATCCATTATTCATCACTGCAATCTGACAAAGGACTGAGGGGCTTAGCGTAGCGCTTCTCAAACCAGTCCGCAGGGACCCACAGACAGTACGGGTTTTTGCTCCCTCCCAGCTCCCGGTACCCTGACCTAAAGTACACAGGTCTCCTGCGGGACCAGAAGGGAAACTAGTGTCAGCCCGGTGGCAGGGGGGGATGAATTCACTCGAACAAACAGGTCAGACTGTGAGCTGTGAGATTATTTATACTCCTTTAAATAAAAATTAGCTTGCAACCCTGATCAGGATAAGCGGTTAGAGGATGGATGGATAAACTTTACTTGACTGAGTTGAACGGGACTTATTTCATAAACTTTAAAGAGGTGTTCCTGTGAATCAGCATGTGAGATTAAGACTAAACATGCTTTTTAAGGCTTGGTAATGAACAGTGAGTCACATGGTATGAATCAGTAACTGAGAAATGGGGCACAAAGATATACTCCTGCTGTCTCAACAGAGAGCGGAATCCTCGCGGGTAAACAGAACGCTGTGCTAAAAACAAAGGTTGTGGGTTCAAATCTCTGGGAACACATATGAATTGTAACCGTAACATCTACTGTAATTTGCCTTGGATAAAAACCTTAGAAAAATGAGTAAATGTAATCATGAGAACGTATGGGTGCAATGATTTCCTTACGCCAGTGTTTCCCAATCTGGTCCTTAGGACCCCACCGCAGTCCCGTGTTTTTGCTATGGCAGCTGGGAGGGAGCAGGAATGTCGACCGTCTGCCAGGGAGAAAAGACGCGGACTGACTGTGGGTCCCCGAGGACCGGATTTGAAAAACTGCCTTATGCTGTCAACTGGCAGCCCAGTCTCATTGGGGAACATATTTGCCATGTGCCGTAGGGGCTCAAATCCCACCTCTTCTCTGTGTGTAGTTTGCATGTTCTTCCCATGTTCCTCCTGCAGAATTTGGTGTCTGTAAGTTGCCTGTGACCGCTGTACCTGCATCCCACCCACGGTGTGCCCCAGCATTTGTAAGAACCAGAGATGCTCTCAGTTAATAGTTTCCTATTTGGAGATATCAGGCAGCTGCTGAACCTATTGGGCTGTCAGAGTCTCGCTGTGCAGTCTCGCACGTTCTCCCCTGCAACCTGTATTTTGTGAGCCCTGTACAGACAAATGTCTCATTGAATACGCAAAGTGAAATTGCATAAAGTGTTTTCAGTTCCCAGAATTCCCAGCTCAGTGTGGAATGTTGTCTTTATCCTGTGTTGCAGATGTCAGCGCTGAGCAGCAGGTTGATGGAGGTCACCCCGGCCAGGTGATACGGCCAGATTCATTCAGGTCCCCGTTTGCTTTGAGGAACACGGCTGGCAGGAAGACATGCTTCGACCCCTGACGACCTGACGGGCGCATGCGTTTGAGCATGCTTTCCCAGTTAATCATTAGAACTATGTCTCCTTACATTTAAGTGAATGTTCTGTGTTCATCTGCCCATTCGGACTCAGTTTGGCCTGGAAGGATGTTGATGAGTTAATATGTAAGATCATTCACAGACACACTCATACATGGAGAGACACACTACTCCCATCTCTTTTTCCACTTTCATTTTTGTCTTTAAGGTGAAGTTCTTACTTTGTTTCAGCGGTAATCTTAATTCAGCAAGGCTGTGATTTGTGATGTTTTTTCCCCTTGTGGTTCAGCATTCAGTAGGTAAACGTTTCCAGACAATGCTAACATATAACTTCCTTTGTATTGGGAGTCCGCTGGAGGGATTGCACCTGGGTATTTGGATGAGAAAGCACTCCCCCTCGCCCCCTGCCCCCCACACCCTAAAACATCAGAAGCAGGAAACAGGGGCGATGGTGGTCGAGGAGGGTAAATAGCTGAAGGGAGAAATCTAGGAACCAGTGGATTTTTAATGTTCTCGTCTCAGAATGTTGCCAGGGACGTCTGAAAACTTTCCTACAAGATCTTTGTTTGAAATTTCAGCAGTAATAATATTGCAACAATAAATAATTGTGCACTTCGCACAATATGTCATGCAGATACGCTTGTCCAGGGCTGTTGCCGGCCGTGACCTGCGACTGCAGGGAAACAAGGATACTTGCAATATATCCTTAGTGACATTACGCACTCGCACTTCACACGCTCTTGCTGTGTGTATGTGTAAAACTACCTTGGGCAATAGACACGCAGTGGTGCTACTGCGTACAGGATACAGGGAGCATCTAGCCTCAGTGACCTGCTACGTTTTCAGTTTGCCTGTTATTAAGCAAATCCCATTCAACCTTCAGAGGAGATGGGAGAGTGATCTATGGAGTTTTAACCTGCAGGGGACCGATCTTAAAAAAATAACAAACTAATCAACCGGCTTAACTTGTCCCCCGGTGTTCCTTCAACCTTAATTGATCCAGGGAGGTCAGGTCAGAGCAAAATTTCATTAGCAATGACTACAAAAGTGTATTGGATTCAGTTAGTCTTCCACATCAGGGTTCATAGCCACAACAGAAACTCTTTACAGATTTTATTGGCTGAGGAGGTTGGTGGGATCAAGGGACTTGGGTGGTCTTCTTTTGGCTCCTCCCACACGCCTTTCCCTCAAAGTTTTTACCAAGGTCTCTGCCTCTGTACCTTGCCTCTGCCACACTGAAGCAGTGGTTCATGGTCTAATAGTGCTGAACGTGATTTTGGGATTTGGCCTTAGACTCTGAACACCAGTCTTCAGTGCCGTCGATGATTATGATGACGATGACATCGGGGACAGTGCTGACAGCACATCAGGTGCTGACACTGATGTGAAAACATTCTTAACGATTTATTTACCCCAGAAAAGTTCAGAACTGAAAAGGTTTACAGATGCTCAACCCATTAAGACAACAAAGTTGTACTTAAACTGATTTTCTGTAGTAAATGTGAGAACAGGTAGATAACCAACCTCAATGTTCTCCATTTCACTGACCCACCGACTCTCTCCCTGTGGTGGACTGCGTTGCTGTAAGACAGAATTATTCAAAGCCATTTTTAACGGGTGGAAACCTTTATAAAGCGATAATAATATCTTGACCGTGTCAAAGGGCACGTTGTTTAATAATGTATATGACTCTGCACTGTTAATGAGGAGTACGGGAGAAATGGATTGTTATGGGAACATAGTATCTCTGTGCCACTGCTCACACTAGTGGGCATGGAGGGAGCCGCACATGGGACCTGCACACATGGACCCGTAGGCTTTAAGGTCAGATTGCAGACATCACCTTCAGTCTGCCGCTGACTTAGCTGTCCTTCAGGACTTTTCTGAGTGCCAACTTTGTCTTTGCGTGGCTCTTAATGACAGATGACCTCATTCGCTGATGGGCTGCGCTGATGTCATCAGCCATTTAACCACCGCCTCCAAAACCATACAAAATTCCTAGAGAAATGCGAAAAGGAGGATAATATCAAAGGCCGTTTTATATCAGTAGTTACTGTTGCCTTGTGGCTGTTGCTAGGCTTAGCTCTGAGCATCAACCCGGACGAACAGAGATGAAACGAGAAAAATCAGTCGGCTCGTTTATGTACCACGCGGAGTCTTCTGCTAACGAGCGCACTTGAATACGCTTCTTTCCCCAATATTCCAGCTAAACGAAGAATCACTTTGCATGGAGCCTGCGTCGTCCAGTAACCGCATTAACACATTCGCAGCAGTCATGCAGGACGTGGTGTGGTAGTATAGCTGCAACTGGAAGTTCTCATTTGCAGCTGATAGAAAAAACTTGAAGTAACTTTGGCGCATTTCGATGTAGTTCTCATAACGGTGTGTACATAACAAAATGGGGGCCAGCGGCCTCATATATCAAGACGCGCTCATCACACTTCGGAATGACTTCCAGACAGTATTAACAACTGAATCATTCAAGTACTTTAAGCATGCAAGTATGTTGTATGGCAATCTTATGTCTTATCTGTAGTCCTTTACTGTCCTCTTGTGAGCAGCAAAGCACCATGATCTACCGGAGGACTCGAGTGCTTCCAAATACGTTTCCCTCAACAAGGGATTCAGGCATTGAGGTAATAGGAGCCCAGTTCATTTGTGAGCTAAATGGCTTGCTTTATAGTAGGCATCTGCTAAGCGATTTTTTTTGTTAACTATATGAATAATAAAGGAATAACTGAAAATGTGGGAGACTTGCAATATAATTGCACATCTGATAACAGCACTGTGACAGTTGAACAGGCAGTTTCAGTGTCAGCCATCAGCTCTCGCTTTCCCCTCTTCCCTGTTGTTATATATTTATAAATAGGTATACTGTATAAAAAGGGGCGCGAACAGAGGCACACAGTGCAGAATCTTATGATCATCTGTGAATATTTAATCATTTTGTTTAACTTTGTTATAAACTGTCTCAGTTGTATATACTGGGGATCATGTACCCCTGTGAACAATGTAACGGTAGTAATACAAAGTTAAAAATGTATATCTTTTCAGGTCACGAATGTTCCTTCCAATCTATCAATCACAGGATTCATGTATGTGTGTGTGTGTGTGTGTGTGTAATTTTTTGAATGGCAAGTGAGGCTTCGATTACATATTCTCCTTTTCCATATGATGCACTGAAAAATACGTTGACAAGGGGTTTGGAACATAGAAATGTTATCAGTCACTTTTTAAATGCTAAAAACTTAGTCAGTTAGTCGAGCAGTGGTTACCTTATTTGTTACAAGCTCTATGTAATAATGTTATTATGGAAGATGTAATGTCCTTCTGTAAATGTTGTTCATTGACGTTTTACCTGAAATAAAGTTTATTGATACTTAAACATGGCGTCTCTCCACTGACTGTTTTGGTAAACTGACTGCATCCGAAAGTGAGATGCTGGCTTGGTGTAGATGTCTGTGGGAAGAGGGAGCTGAGCGGTGGAATGCGTGCTGCCACCCCAGGTACTCTGGCCCCATTTAAATAATGACCTGGACATCAGAACATATCTGAGATAAGACACCCATGAATTTGATTTTAGGCCACAACAACTACAGCATACGGTACTGAAGTAATCCCAGTCATGCCAAGTTAATCTATCAGTTTGAATTTGCATTCCCTGTAGAACAGCGGTGGTCAATCTAATCCGCAAAGGATGTGTGTGCAGGTTTTTGGGGTAACCTTTAGGTCAGCTGTTCAAACCCAGATGTGAGGATTCCTCAGCCAATCAGTCCTCTAATTAGTAACATGATTAGGGAGCTGCAATGAAAACCTGCTGTAGAAATATTACAGATATCATTATTATTATTTTTTTACTATAAAATACTTTTAAAAGTCGATACATTAAAGATATTAACATGAATACATCCCTGCATGTGTCCATAGATGGACCAGCAATCCACGTGTGACAGACTCCACCTGGGGACACTGATCAGGATAGGAACATGGATATATTTTAACTAAAAAGGCAAAGATTCTCTGTTGATACATTTTAAACGGCTCAGGATCTTCTTCCAAGGACAGGTATACCCCATAGTTGATGTAACAACTGATGTAACAAATGCAGTCGCTTGAGCACTTTAATAAGCTAACTCATGTTTGGTCGATAATTGCATGCGTACGTAGTTTTGATTAAACAGTAAAGTTTTAACTAAAAAGGGGTTTGTCTGCCGGAAAAATAAGATGGTTTATAATAACATGTACTGATGACCGACGTAACGCCGCCGGCCGCTGATCTGCGGACATGGACCGATAGGGGCCCGGTTCTCCCCATACTGTTTGATGTTAAGTGAAGCGATAAATAAATTCACTACATGGGGTGACAAAAGTGCTTTTTCTGGAATCGTCCTAAAGAATTATTTCTGTAATTCAAACCACACCTGAATTTCGTTTCTGTAAATGAAAAAAAAGACTTGGTAGGATAAATGATGCGTACAATTTTCCAAAACACCATGCGACCTTTCAGATGCAACGTGTAAGTGAATAACCAAGGTGGCCATGATACAATCCAGCCGACAGCGTACTGTATTGTCCTCTTCTATACGTTTAAAGTAGACAGTTACTGGCAAACATATAACGTGTGAATCCGGGGACCTGAATCCCGCCTCCGCTGTGACTGTATATGCAGTTTGCATGATATTTCCGGATCGTGCGGGTTTACTCCGGGTACATCAATGCAGTTTAGATTAACTTTTAACGACCACAGCTGATACAAGTAACTTCTATCTTCTTACCCTGATCGGGTAAAAGGGGCAGGCAGGATTCCGATTTCTGCGCACCTAGTCTACTTACATTATTCATGATCAAATTATAGTTTTGGGAAACCCGTTTAGTGACGTCTAAAGCAAAAAATGACTAATGGAAAATAAATATGTCAATAACTAACCGGAAAACAGTATTGTGTTTGGAGATTAGCGAGAGTGAAAAGGAATAGAAATGAATGCGGAACATATATATATGAACTGATAAGAGGTTTTGCGTTAAAACTTTCATACTCCGTGAACTTTCATACCAGATAACAGACTGACTCCCGAACAAAGAACCATTATTCTATTTTTTTCTATCCAGTCACGAGTTCTTCTATCCCAAAGTGGGAGCAGAGAAAGTCTTTGCTCCGATACACGCATAGTCCCTCTCCTCGGGTATGATAGACATGCTGCGCATCCAATAGCAATGCGGAGCGCTTTTAACTCCTTAACTCCTGTAGGGATTATCACTATGTGACGTGCAGTCGAAAAGGCATCTTTTGCGTCACTGATGGCTTGCCCTAGGTTATCTGCTTTCTTGAATGTTTTTGAGATGCACTCTCTTCTGCGAGCTATGAACCCAATACCTTCTGGTTACGAGCTTGTCGCATCGTTTTTTACTTACATATGTTCACCAAAGCATCTCGCTATAAGAATTTAGCTTACGGACTCCATGAGACATGAAATCTGAACTGTAATGAATTTTCACCCCAACAGAAAGTGACTTCCAAGCATTCTTGGAAAGAAGGATGTGATAATTGTACAATTCACATGATTATACAGATCCCACAGTATATTTTACTTAGTATCTGAATGGGACCAGTCAGTGCTGACTTATGTCTATGTGACGCCCCTGGCACGTTTCATCGCCCTATTTCACTTTGCCTAACACTGTGTTATCGGGAGTGGGGCGCCGCCGGTAAAAAGCTGGGGCGGGGGGCTTGGTGACAGTGGTTTTGCTTAGCCGGCGCCTCGCCATTAGATGGAGGACTAGGCGGCCGCCTATGTTGCCTAATGGATTGAGCGGCACTTGGACTAGAAATACCAGGCAGGGTTACTTACTACATAAGCAATTCCTTAAAAATAGCTCTTTATATATAACGCTGGGCAAGGAAAAGTGTCTCACAAAGCAGGGTTGGGCACTTCAGCGGTTCACCCCCTTCCATGCAGTGGGTGTTGGAAACGAGACAGATCAAAATAAGAACGTTTTAAGATGCTGCAATTTAAGAGGTAATATTGTTAACATCTAAGCACACCCTATGTAATTATGTCGAAAGTGACGTTCTATTATCTAATTAAATTAGACGTTTTGCCAGTTATCAATTTTGAAAAATAAAACGACTGCTCAAATCACGGGAAAATCTCTAATGCATCTATTCACTTTACAGGTGGGTGGACAGGCAGAAAAATTAGACACTGCAAAGTTAAATAATTTCACTACATAAGTTAGGTGTGTGCTTTATATCAAAATTCTGAAACAATCTTTAGATGTGCGCTGCATCTCTTAAGTTGCGAATGACTTTTTTTAAAGAAAGTAAAATGTAGACGTTCCCTAAAGCCTCCCATCTGTGCAGACCCCGCCCCTCTATCCATATGCGGGAGCGAGCGAGGCGCCTGGAAACGGGTCTGAGCGGCGCTAAAAGACAGGCGCAAATGGTCAGACTGGCGAATCCGCCAGGCGTCGGTGCTGCGCTGCGCTGCTTTCACTGCGGTCCGGTGCGGTCCAGGGGCGCCGGCGGACGCGCTGCACGTCCGCTTTTAAAGTTTCCTCTCGGAAGTTTTTTGGATCGTTGTCGGCGGTAAGGAGTGGGAAGCATCGAGTCGCGCCGCGGCACCTGGTAGTTTGAAAAAGCGGAAATTCTAAAGGTACAAAGTAATGGCTCGGGAATCTGGTTTCCCGCGGGGGTGTGGAAGAGCCGAACGCCGGCTGCTGGCAGTGTGTTCGGTGGTGATGCTCGGACTTCTCGGGGTACGTGGGCAGCCCGGCGACCGGGGCATGTCCGTCCCGGAGCACGGCTTTTGCCAACCGATCTCGATACCCCTGTGCACGGACATCGCGTACAATCAGACCATCATGCCCAATCTGCTGGGGCACACGAACCAGGAAGACGCCGGGCTGGAGGTGCACCAGTTCTTCCCGCTGGTAAAAGTTCAGTGTTCGGCCGAGCTGAAGTTCTTTCTGTGCTCCATGTACGCCCCGGTGTGCACCGTGCTGGAGCAGGCTCTGCCCCCGTGCCGGTCGCTCTGCGAACGTGCTCGCCAGGGCTGCGAGGCGCTCATGAACAAGTTCGGCTTCCAGTGGCCCGACAGCCTGGCGTGCGAGACTTTCCCGGTGCACGGAGCCGGCGAGCTGTGCGTCGGGCAGAACACCTCCGAGAGGAGCCCCCCAATCAGCCCCACCGTCACCGTGACCGACGACCCTCATCCGGAGAGCAACGCTGACGGGCGCTTTCGGTGCCCGGCGGCACTGATGGTCCCGCATTATCTGAACTACCGGTTCCTGGGCGAGGAGCACTGCGGCGCCCCTTGCGAGCCCTCCAAGCCGCATGGCATGATGTACTTCAGCCAGGAGGAGCAGAAGTTTGCTCGGATATGGATCGGAATCTGGTCAGTCCTGTGCTGCGCCTCCACCCTCTTTACGGTCCTCACCTACCTGGTGGACATGAAGCGGTTTAGCTACCCTGAGCGGCCAATCATCTTCCTGTCTGGTTGCTACACGATGGTGTCTATCGCTTACATCGCTGGCTTCCTGCTTGGGGATCGAGTGGCTTGCAACGAGAGGTTTGACAGCGAGGCCCGTACTGTGGTGCAGGGCACCAAAAAGGAGGGTTGCACCATCCTGTTCATGATGCTCTACTTCTTCAGCATGGCCAGCTCCATCTGGTGGGTGGTACTGGCCCTCACCTGGTTCCTGGCGGCCGGCATGAAGTGGGGCCATGAGGCCATCGAAGCTAACTCCCAGTACTTCCACCTGGCAGCCTGGGCCGTGCCGGCCGTGAAGACCATCGCCGTGCTGGCGGTGGGCCAGGTGGACGGGGACCTTCTGAGTGGCGTCTGCTTTGTGGGCCTCAGCAGTGTGGCGGCCCTCCGTGGCTTCGTCTTGGCACCGCTGCTGCTGTACCTCGCCCTGGGCACCTCCTTCCTGCTGGCGGGCTTCGTGTCACTGTTCCGCATCCGCACCGTCATGAAACATGGAGGCACCAAGACGGAGAAGCTAGAACGGCTGATGGTGCGTATCGGGGTCTTCAGCGTGCTCTACACGGTGCCTGCCGCCGCCGTCGTGGCCTGCTACCTCTACGAGCAGGCCTACCGCCAACAGTGGGAGCAGACGTGGCTCAGTCGGGCCTGCAAGGCCTATGCGGTACCCTGCCCTTTACAGCGCCCCCTGCAGGCTGTGCCTGATTTCACCATCTTCATGATCAAGTACCTCATGACCCTGATTGTGGGCATCACCTCAGGGTTCTGGATCTGGTCCAGCAAAACTCTCAGCTCCTGGAGGAAATTTTACACAAGACTGACCAATGGTAGACGGGGGGAGACGACTGTGTAATGTTACCACTATGCTGAAGACCCTGCCCTCTGTACAATCATATAGACAAACTCAACTGCAAAGACATACTTTGTTTTTAACTGAGG
>JAODUD010000134.1:9166653-9183067 GCA_026784285.1 Stomatorhinus walkeri
CCAAACCCCCCCCCCCCCCCCGGAGAATTAAGCCCAACTGAGCGTGGCTGGTAATAATACTCCAACTGTATCCGTGTCTGATGATGGATGCGATTCCTGGGGTTAAGTGTTAAGGGTCAGGGGTCGCTGGACTACAGAGGGCTGCTTCTGGAATGTTCTTAGCAGGGGTCGGGAGTCTGACAGCAGAAGCGGCTGGCGAGCATTTGTGTCCACGCTGGGATGTTGAATGGTGCCCCGTGTCTGTTGTTGTGAGTGGTGTAACGGAAGCCAAGAATCGGATGGGGGAGGGACCACGGGGATTAAAAGTAGTGGAGTTGAAACGGCGAGTAGTTTGCCCCCCCCCCCCCTTCCCAGAACCCCATGAAGGGGAGCCTGAGGGAGACCGAGGCGGCGGGCGCAGAACCTTGAGCACAGGCCACAGGCTTTTTTTTTAGGCCTTGATTTCTGACGGTGTGACGGCCTTTTACTTTATGTGCCACCCCCCCACCCCCCATCAGTCTTTGTGCATGCTTCCCGTAAAATACCATTTTAAATCTTTACGCTCTTTATTAAACGTTTTCTACACCACGGAAATCTTTTATTTTCCATGAATGCACTTCTTTGAGTTCCTGTAAAAGAATCCTTTATATTTATAGAAAAAAAGGTTTGTATATTCCACTCTTGCCTTCTCTGAGAATAAAAATAATGACTTTTGTACAAAACGGCTGGTTTGGCGTGTGTGTTGGTTTATGGTTAAGGTTCATCTTCTGGGGCTGACAGCTGAAACGCAGGAGGCATTATTGAGACCGTAATCTGCTATTTAAATGGTTTCTCCAGTCTGCAGAAAACCACCATGCTTGGACTATGATTGCAGTATTTGGTTTCTATGTCTGTGTTTCTGTTTAAACATGGAGTGATTGATTATTTTTATTTATTTATTTCCGGTGTTCTTTAGTTTGCCTTTTGGCTTAATTTGGTTTTACTTAGGGACACATTTAAAGCTGTACTGTACTAAAGAGCAATCAGAACTGAATCAACAAAGTTTTTTTTTCTGTACGTATCCGTGTTGAGGAAATATTTTTAAGGTGTCATTTATGACCATTTTAGGTATTTTTTTTAACAACATACAGGAATAACACGATACTGAAGTTACTTATTATTGAAGGTTGATTTTGAAATAATTTTTAAAACTATTTTTATATAATTTAAACTTCCCAGCAGTTTCACAATAATTAATCATAATGCTGAATTCAAAGGTAAACATTACTCTTGTTTTACATGTGGATTCTCCTTCTGGGTTTCTGATTGGTCAGTCTGTTCTCTGTGAGGTCGTTTCCTGTTTACCTGTCACTCATCGTAATTGGTCAAGGTTTTCTTTGTTCCCCAGTGATGACAACTGTGCCATATGGGAGATGATTAAATACAAGTTCAGAAGTGCTAAATTCCTGATTTTAAAATTAATCAGTCCATTATATGTAATCATATGTTGAAGTATCTAATAAGCAGGTAATAAGTAACTAACAATATTGATTTACTATTTAAAAAGGCCAAAAGTAGTATAATTGATATAAAATAAGACAACTGTTTTTATTGCATCATTGCTCTGGCAAACATTAGATACATTTTTGATAATCGTCGTATCTCATCAGTTTTTTGTCCAGTTTATTGGCAAACTGTTTTAGTAACTCCTGTTTATTACCAGACAATTCCCTCCTACCAGTGTGCATTGCAGTGTGGGACAGCCTTCAGAATCCCCCCCCCCTCCACGTCCCCCTGGAATGCATACAGCAGTGTCCATTCAGTGATTTGTCATGTCGATCACGCAGTCTGGAACTCTGCATGTCTATTTCCTGGGTAACTGAGGGTCCAACTACAATCCCCTCCCAAAACTGGGAAATGAATAATAATTTTTAGTCTTCTGTTTTACTGATGGCCTTCTGCCTGCCCTGTGATTGGCTGTACAGTCTTGCTTTTCTGGCTTGTTAAAAAGCTAGCCGGCTACAGACATACAGACCAGGGCACAGATGTACATAACTGTACATGTTCGCTGACAAAAATATTGTAGCTGCTGAGCTGAAAAAGGAGTCACTGATAAATACTGTTAAACCTCCAAAAATAATTTCTCCTCTAGCCATGTAAAATGCAGCCGCGATAAATGATATGAGCTACTTTGTTTCTCAACCTGCACTGTCCTGATGGACAGATGTTTCGTAATGATTAAGCTCGGGAACATTGTTTTGCATTTTTTTTTTTTCTGCTTGTGTTTTTTTTTTAACGGTATTGCACTGTCCATGTGCAAATCAGCTTATATAAATGTCTGCATATGTTTTATTGCTTGATCCTGGTGGTGGTGCTTTATGAGAGGACAATCACAACAATTCAGTCAATCGCAGTCCTGGAAGAATGCTGCCATACCTGGCATCGCAGACGCCGTGGGAAGAGACTGGGCGAAATGCTCTGTGAATGAAGAGTTCAACCACACGGCTGGGAAGCCAGGCAGGACACGGCGCTCGAGCCCGTAGGGAGGGATTACCCCATCGTCTGGTTCTGTTTGCAGTCAGTGACTCCCGGTCGATATGGGAAACAGCTCTTGGGAAAAGCCGGTATGCCAGCGGCGGCTTATGTGGAGCCTCTGGCTAATGTTGCTGTGGGTTATTAAGACGCTGAATTGCCCTGCCTGCTTTCAGATACAAATCTACCCCTAATGTACAGGTATGTTCACAGCTTTGCGTCCCGCAATGTTGTGGATGGTCCACTTATGCCCTGGAATGTCACAACCCCCCGTTTGACATTTTAGATGGTTTATTGTACCTCTGCATCAGAACTGATTTACCATAATTAGAGTAATTACACTAGAATGTCATATGTTTGTCTGAAACATGCTTCACAAACCCGTCACACAAACTAACATAATTTATACAATACAATGTTTTTCCTAACACATTTTAATCAGCTGTGACTTTATGATGGTGACTGTGGCAGGTGGTTGTGCGAATCATCAGTAATTAATTTTAAACTGTGAAGAAAACGTCATTTTCCCTGGCTTCTACAGAGAGGCATTGCTGAGCCCTCATTTCATGATGAAATCCTGCTGCGGATTGACCGTTGTACCCTTGAACTCACTACAGCTTCACCTTTAAACTGCAGTATTGTGGACAGATCGTGCAGCATTTGGAAGTCTTTACTAATCGCGTATCTGGAGTCACATTTCTTTCTAATTCAAAAAGTACAAGCCTGGGTACTATGCTCAATTTAGTACTAATTTCAGGTCTCAGCTGTAGGTTTTAGTGAGCTGCTTGCATTAACCGCAGAGACTGGGTCCTGCATCAATGGTATTCTCTCTATATATATAAAAAAAGCTTCTCGTGCTTTCAGTAGAAGAGAGAACAGAGGCCCAGTGTGGAGGTACTACAGCAGACTGGTCTGGGCCTGCATGCTCCGGTTGGTCTGCCCCATGTTGGTCCTGTCTGTCACGGCCTTCCGCAGGGACGTGTAGGGACCGGCTCTCCCTTGGGGAGTCAGGTGGGGGTGGGGGTTGGCACGTCACCAGCACCTGCATCCGTGCAAAGAAGACGATAAAAGGAAAAAAAACAAACAATCACAAGCCAAGCTTCGTTAAACAAATACAGGCAGCGTCAGGACCGTGAGTCCCAGGAAGGACCCTGCTGTTGAACTGATTATCAAGCCGCGTCGATCATAAACTTGTTCATCTGTCAAACAGGTTGTCCTGGCGTGGGCAGGCACACAGAATGATGTACATCAGGTACAGTGAAACGGCGGCCTACTGAGCACAGACTGAAGACAAACTGGACAGTTAATCTCAACCAGCTCTCGATAATTTGCTACCAGAATTTGGATCTTCTTAAGCATCAATCTGAAAAATGACACCTCTGGTACAGTGTTGTGGAATGTCAGAAATGTGAATTTTTCATGTGTCCCTCCCTCAGGAATGCCTGCTGTATGTGGGCGCCATCTGTATGCGATTTTACCCCCCCATGCCCGGGGCCTCAGGGTGCAGTGACGGAAGTTGGGGCGGTGAGGGGAAGGAATGGAACGCTACGAGAACAACTCTGATCGCTTCTGGAATTACGAAGCTGGATGGAGAGATAGCTATGAACGTACCCCCTCCCCTTTAAAAACAAAACAATAGACACACCCCTACCAGAGCTTCAGATGGTTGCCAGTGCAGCCGCTCAGATCACAGTTAATGAGCATTTATGGGCACTGTGATCTCAAAACCAGTTGCCCTACACACCTGCCCCGCTCCACGCTCCACCTGCCCCCACCTATCCAGGTTTTATTTAGACAGTAAAATGCCCTAAGACAGTGTTTCCCAATGTGGTCCTCAGGGGTCTGTAGACGGTTCACATTTTTGCTCCCAGTAAGCAGAAAAATGTGGACTAGCTGGGAGGCAGCAAAAACATGGACCGTCTGCAGGTCCTTGAGGGCCGGATTGGGAAACACTGCCGTAAGGTATGGTAGCATCTTGGGGGGCCATATCATCCAGTGCTCCACATTCCTCCTTCATTCTGCCCGTTACAAACGTGCAGCTGGAGTCTGTGGGTCCTTGGTCACTACGCTCAGTCGGAAAGCCTGGTTTTGGTTGTATTCCATCACAGGTTAAGCTAATACCATCCAGAAAAATGCTAAATACTGCCTCCCAGCCAGTCAGGATCATTTGTTAGTCACTGCTTTGATTACTCTCTGCCTTTTTCTTCAGAACACTGTTCCAGCCACCCGACCCGCACACACGCAATAAGAAAAGCAGTTTAATGATTCATTTCTCGTTTCGCAAACAATCACCTTCGTCTGTTTTCTGGGTCCTGGCTCTTCTCCAGTCTCCATATCATTCTCACTGAGGAACGTGGTGCCTACGATCGCTCAGAAGTTCACGATAATGACATGTCTCAAACGCGTTTATCAGGTCTAATTTTTGCACCGACTCCTTTGGCCAAAGTGACCCTCAAGTAAGGAAAACCAAGTGCAAGAGCTCAGGTTCAGCAAGCAGCATCCCAGCTCTTCTGACCATGGGATTCAAACCCACAAACTTCTACATAGGGATTCGGCCCCAGAACTTGTTGAGCCACATACCTCACAAAGATTCCAGATATCCTCTCTACAATGTTTGTGTCTTTGAAACCATTTATTCTGTCTCACAGATCAGCGAGACGTCATGAATGGTGAAAACAAACAATATCACAAACTCTGTATATCTATATGGTAAACATCCATCCATCCATTCATCTATCCAATCTATCATCCACAGCCACTTATTGACTGGTGGTGCGTGGGCTTGAAGTCTATCCCAGGAACCACAGAGCACAAAGCAAGGGACTCTGGTTGGGGTGCCAGTCCATTGCAGGGCACATGGTAATCATGCATCCTTCAATTATGCATGAATATATTTACATTTCGTTAAACTCAATCAAAGTCTGGCTTTAATATCCTTTGTTGTTCAGAATTTTCACCGTCAGTATTTTTCACGGCATCGGTGACTGTGCCCGGTTTCTGCAAATACAAATGATGCTTTAAAGTAGCAAACACGTACCCGTGTTAGTGCAGAAATAAGTGTTTATGTTTCTGCATTTAGGAATCACATATAAGTGACATGCTGTGTGCCGCTCTGGGGAGGTATTTGTCATTTAAGGCTTTATAGCTTCTCATAACACTGAACACATGCTTAACATGCGGCAACTTCCTGAGTTTTTGTGCAAACTAATTACATTTAGTATTTTAGAGCGTTTCTTAAGGAAGGCTGCATTCCATTTACATTTTATTTGCCTTACTTGAAAACATTACCAGACTCCGTCACATTCATACAATGCCCACAAAGAACAGGCTCTGTGGCTGGTGTCGTGAGGTTCCTCAACGTGTGGCTGATGCTGTCTTCTTTAAAAAAAAAAAAATCAGGTCATTTCCAACATCGACTGAGCCCTAAGATGTTAGGGCATAGGCACTGTGCACGCCATGCACTGCACATGCGCTAATATCCACTGAAAGAGACTGCACCAACACAGGAATGTCCTGAGAAAGCATTTTATTCCACTGGATGAAATATCCAGCCAAAACACCGCACTCCATGAGCAGCGCCACCTGCTGGCGCACAGCTGCGTGACAGCAGCACCTTTAATGGATTGCCTCATTAAGTTGCGATGCCGACTCTGGGTCAGACCTGTCACAGCTGTCGTTTAGTTTTCCAGTGGAAAAACAGGGGTTTGTGTCAGATGCTCCGGTGACATTATTACTTCAGAGGAACACAGCTAAATTAATTAAGGCCAGATTCACACCTGAAATTATTTCCTAAGAAAAGCAGGAGTGGAATTGTTAATCTTCCCACACACACACACACACACACACATATTTCGGCCTTAAAAGAAACGTTGTCCTTGAGGAGGCTGCTGGAATTTTCTCTCAGGGAGGTAAAACTTTTCTTTTTGTTAATGTTTCAAAGAAAACAAACACTCTTGCCAGGAAAGCTGAGCTCGGTGATGACTTCTTGGGATGTTGGTAAAGATAACGCAAGTTCGGGCCGACAGCGAACACGGAGACTTGCCACACATCTGTTTCTGGCTTAGCGATGTCGTCGCTGGTTTGGAAAAAACAGCATTATGTGCTTTACGGCCTGGTGCTGGCCAAGACGTAACTGCAGGCTCCGCAGGGAGCCGAATGTTTACGCTTCACTCGAGCTGAAGTGTCATTATATCCAAAGTGCTGGATCGCGGAAGGGTGACGACAGATTCATATGATGGAAGGAAATTAATAAAGCGAAAAGCAAAACAAAAAGGCGAACTACTCTTCTCTTCGAAAGGTTTAAAGGACACTGCGACCAGCGTTCCTGGGCCTGGCGCATTCCCATATGAGGACACGCTGTGGAATCCTTTCATTTCATGAAGGTAAACTCAGTTATGGCAAATTTCATTTGGTTGTTTGTGCTTTCTGGGGCCATAGAGGAATTCTGTAGGATCTGTAGGCAGACAGAGTGGAAAAAAAATTCAATCTAATGTGTAACACACACGAGGCACACAAAGAGCCGGAGCCTGTGCTTTGTTTTGCGTTTCTGCTGCCAAAACAGGCCTCGCCTGCCGGGAGATGTGAGCTTGTGATGTGGGTCATCAGAACCCTGCTCCAAACTTATGGGGGCCTCTGTCAGCTCCCTGTGCCCCTCAGGAGTGGGCACCTCTTCTAGCATTCCAGGATTAGTCATTGGAAGAAAACAAAAAAGGAGGGAGAGAGCGTGTGTTCAAAAAATGTTAAAACACGTCACGTCAGTGGGCAGTGAGTTCAGTGCCTGACAACTTCCACCTCCTACATCAACAGTCATGTTGAGGATGGAGAAGAGAAACAATGGTTTGGAGCAGATATCTATAGGCTGATGTTCATAAGGACCATAAATGCTTAACACATGTATCACAGCTGATTGGTAGCATTACCAAGAAGCAATTGACTCATTCAAGGCACTTGGAAGTGTGGATCCATGACCCAGGGGGGCTGCAGGATCAAATCCCACCCGAGGAGAGAGAGAAAAAGCCACAGTGCCCATAAGCAAGGGACGTGACTTGATTCTCTTCTGGGGACAAGGGAGATAAATTATGTGTTCAAAACAGTCTCAGCGGCTGACAGCACTCGGCTGCTGAAGACTGAGAGCAGTGTCTTTGTGTGCATTCCCTCTGTGTTTGTTGGCACAGTGCTGGTGGCGTAAGGGTGAGTGACCTCTTCTCAGCAATAGTGCCCAGGACTTGGCCTGCTTGGCAGGCCCAGGAAAAACGTTTGGCTGGAAGCCAAATGCCAACAGATAAACATAAAATCTGTACTTAGCTAACTGATGGGATCAGCTTGAACACTTGAATCATAAAGGTTTAGCGTCAGCTGGTTCTAGCTGGTTGTCTAGGGTAGAAGGTAACTAAAATGTTCTACTTCTCGGTGCTCTGGTCCTTGAGTTCAACCCCAGGTTCTTCAAGGTTTTGTTCAATGTGTTGAGTGTATGTTTTATGGACAATCAGTTGAGAGATGCTGCGAGAATCATATCAGGGAGCATTTTTGATGATTCCCTCACCCCTGAACTCCACCCAGCACTTTTATGAGAATCCTGTTACTGCCCTGGCAGATTAATTAACATGCCACAGGACACCATGGGATGAGGTTCTGTTGGTGAAACTGGGATGTTACTGGTTATGTAGCATTAGACCCCTCACTAACTCTGTTGACAAATCATCTTTTCAGGAGGGGGGCCTTTACTGGAACTGTGGTCTCAGCTCACCATTGCCAAATAAAAAACAACATATAAGTCTAATTAATAAATTTTTTCTTCAAATCTTATGCAGGGGCAGGAAATACTGAGATGCGCGGAAGCCTCCGTGGATCCTTCCCAGCATGCACTAGGCCCCATCAGCAGTCCCCCGATAATAAAACCACAGGTTTAGGAGGCAGGCTGCAGAATTTCCTGCTCCTTAGAATTCCGGCCAGAAATTAGGCTGTCGTTCCCCCAGGCAACGATCCAGCGGCCAAGCAGCGTAAATCGAGCCGGTGTGGCTAGGGGCCAAATCTTATCTGTCTGCAGGCCAACATTTCTTTGTTTTTAAAAAGGGAATACATTTTAAAATTCACTCCATCACTGTCAAATATTTACAAAGTGAAATATTTACTTGCAGAAGCTGAGTGATTGCAACTACAGGCTTGAGTGACTTGGAATCTCTTCCCATGTTTCACCTGTTTTAAAACATACGCGTTTGCGGTCACTGTGGACACTTGACACCTTACCTTCCTTGGAGAATGTTCTGCAGATCTTGGACATTCTCGGTCTGGTTTTGCGTAATTTCGGATCATGTCGCCAGGTCGTCGTCCACTGCGATCGTCTGTAAGTCATTTCTCTTCACAAAGAAATATCTGTCCTCAAGTTGGCAATGTAGAAGTTGCGCGTTTGTGCAACATAGAGGCTCTGTGAATTACTGTAGGTGTGCGACTGTGAACTTAAATGAAAATTAGGCACGGATGAATGATTGATTGCACTTAATGTTTGTGTGTTTTAATGGCTGAAAACCAATCACACCTTGTGCCAAAACATCCACTTACATAGCAAATTTTGATTACTTGGAGCAAAAAGTAGGAGACTTTCTATGACCATCGCTCAGGTTGGGCGATCCATAGGTGATTGAATGCTAACGTCAGCGTTTCCTGACCTTGACTACTATAACAGATGCTGTTTATAATTATGAGAGTTTATATGGAGGTCTCTAGTCTTAAATTTCACTCTTGGTCTGGTTCAGGCTATAAAAGGCAGTATATGTGAGCAGATGCATGTTTAAGGAAAGAATATAAGTTTAGGGAAAAGGACAAACTTAACTGTTTTTGGCTGCATGGAATGGAAAAGTACTTTGATCAATAGATATTAGTTCCTTGGCACTGTAACAGAAGGAACCATAGCCCAGCTATAATGAGATGTAATGTTCCACAGCTTACAGTTCTATTCGTTTTGTACTGAAATGCTGGCTGTCCTGCCAACTGGCCCATGAGGAACATGCATAGTGATTCTTTCCTGGGTTCTTTATTGGATGTCAGCACCAGGGGGTAGTAGAAGGTATGTCCTTTAACTTGGCCGCTAACTTCAAAGATCAGGACCCCTCTGATCGGGATCCCTCGGATCAGAACCCCTCGGATCGGGACTTCTCAATTGGAAGTGGAGGATTTCCAGGCAATGTGAACAACTGCTTTTTTGTTGTGCAAGTAGCTTAGGAAAATGCAGGCTAAGATTCCACATAAGGCATACAACAAGAGAGCTGCACTTAGCTAGCTGCTAACGCACAGTGTGCCATGAGGTTATTCTCTGATTGCGGATTTCCTCTTCTATACTCCTTTCCTACTGGCCCTGAGAAAAGCACAATGTGTTCCTTATGGAATGTTGTGCGCACACCTGCAAACGCCACATAGGCTGGAGAAGAATGTCCGGAAAGATCCACAGATATTTTTGAAATGTGCTGGTCTATTTAAAGATTTTTAAAAAGCAGAAATAAATGATGGCATGTAGGTAGAATTGTTAGACTGCTTAACGGGACTCTCTCTCTCTCT
The DNA here is from genome assembly GCA_026784285.1 of Stomatorhinus walkeri. Lineage (NCBI taxonomy): Eukaryota > Metazoa > Chordata > Actinopteri > Osteoglossiformes > Mormyridae > Stomatorhinus > Stomatorhinus walkeri. The sequence goes on from JAODUD010000134.1 coordinate 9,176,695, forward strand.
CTCTCTCTCTCCCTCTTTCTCTCTCTGTCTCTCTCTCTCTCTCTCTCTCCCCCTCTCTCTCTCACTGTGTCCTAATACTGTAATCTCTCCACATAATCTTTTTTTTAATGTCAACAGTTGGTAGATGTTATTGCATTATTTATTTAACTTATTTAACTGTAGATCATAACTTACAATTTGGGAATTTGGAGTTTTGTTAATCAAAAGCAGCTTCCACACTGGGACTGAAGCCTTGAATTCCTGCTGTCTTAGTCACTGTAGCACTGACTGGAACTCGCCTTGGCGTGACTCAGACAGCCCGGCTCTTAGTCGGTTTTTCTCGATGACTGCATCTGTTTCCATCCATCCATCTTCCAGCTGCTTATCCAGCACAGGGTTGCCAGGCAGCTGTTTCCATGGGGATTGTTTAATCTCAGTCTCAGTCTTAGTCTCCGTCATAGTTTTTTCCACCTCAGTGCAAATGAAACCATTTTTCTAAATGTTTCTTTCTAAAAGTTGTATGAAAACAAATATGTAATAAAATGATAAAAGTGACGCTAAGAAACGCTTTTCTTTCTTCTTTATTCTGCTAAATTAAACAATTCAGTTGTTTTCAACGCCTCTAATGTCTCGGGATATTTAAAAACCTGCTTCAGGTGATTATGAAAACTGAACAAAAAAAATAATCAAGTATAATATGAAGTAGAATAATTCAAAAATATTTCAAAAACACAGGAAATTTAATAAAGATGTTGACCTATGCATACACATGGACCAGTTCACTAAATAGTGTTTCTTGTTTGGATACCTGTGCCTCCAAAACATGGAATCCCTCGCTTTGATGTTAGGTGTGGACATATTGGGTGGGGTCTACATTCTACAGCGATGCAATAAGACTGTGACTGAGGACTCTGCTACAGGTGTAGCACAGCAGGCTAACCCAACATCTACCACACATCCTCATTTTGACAATATGCCTGTCTGGTGCCAGGAAAAGGCCTATGTTTGTGCCAGGGAAAGGCCTATGTTTGTTATAAGCTGACAGGACCCTTTCCCCACCCAAATGGCAGAAAATGTAAATATCAGTTTCATCCAAAGCAGATATGTTAAGCACTAGATGGTCTCATCGAGGTTTCATGCCAGTGTTTCAACAGCAGTGTGATGGTGAGCCATTAACTTCTGACTGATTGCAAAGAGCTCAGCGACTGAGCACAGTCGCAGATCCTTGGTTTTTGAAGGATGTAGCCATAGTCGCTATATTTAAGTTTTGGCCTATTCTCAGCAAATTGCCCAATTAAGATTTTTTTTCCTGACATGCTGATTTGCTGACATGCTGCCTGCTGGTATCATTAAACATACCTTTGAAGTAAGATGGCTTAATCACATATCCTAAAGGAAGCAAATCTGATATCTTAACGTCCTGCCTCTTGCATTTAATTTACCAGCTATTACACAGTGTCTGCTCAGTGAATAAGTCCCCCATCTCTCTAATGTACAGAGAAACATGAATTAATTTGCTTTACCATTAATTATGGTAAACTGTGGACTGTACCAAAAGCATTATACACTTTACAGATGGATATTGGATATTTTACTGTTAAACAGAACGGAAAGATTCCTCCTGGGGCCGTAGCTGCCACGCCGCCACCGCGGGTGACGCAGAGATGCTGGGACTGTAGAGGTGAAATATTTCATTTTTATCATACACATGGAACCAATTTACAGCGCGCAGTGGAAATGCGGAGAAGAATGAAGTGGTAAGAGTCTTGTTTTATAGTGGATGCCAGATTTTCAGTCCTTTTTAGCTAGTCCCAGACTGCAGGGAGAGCTCAGGGCGCAATCTGCCCTGGGAGTGACGTCACAGGTCACCAATACGCCTAAGAGCCCCCAGCCCCCACCCCCTTTCCCCCGGCCATGAGCACTCACCCCTCAGCCCCTGACCTCTCGTCCCATGGGTCGGAAACAAATTAGACCTTGGTTCACCTGTTTCGAGAGACCTGGCTCCAACTCTGTATTTCACATCCATCATTATGGCCCAAAAGGATTATTTCACACTACTGAATTATTGTGCCCCAGTGATACCCTTTTCTTATGAATGTCTCCACATTTAGGCATAATTTTTCTCCATATAAATTTACCCATTAGCAGCAGACTGCCAAATTCTTCCCTGTGACTATATCATACCTGCTTCAGATGCGTTCAGACCTTGCCTGTTCAGAGCCCAATCTGCTAGATCTGCGCTCACAGTCGTTCTGTCATTCTCCCATGTATTTCTCCATATATCCAACAAAGAGATCAGTCTGTTTCATCTCCTCCTTCCCAGCATCTTGTTATAAACCAGTTGCATCCCCCTTACATAAACAACACATTGACGATGTTGTGATCCAAGCTGTGAAACACACATGCTTCAATTGTGGCTTCATCCAGAACTTTTCGCAACCATTAATTCTGCACTTTGGACACAACATCCCTTCCAGGAACACAGTTGATGTACTGGCCTGTACAAAACCATCAATCTTATCTCACTTTATTAAAAATGTACTTAATATGTCTGTGTTTCATGTTCTTTCTTAATGTATAATGAAAATGATATATGAATAACAATCACTCTGGCCTTATCGGGGCTGTTCCTCATCTGCGTTAATTAAAGCCACAGAAAGTAAACTTTACGTCGAAGGCCATCACTGTCACTTTCACTTTGTGTATATCAGACTGCAGTAAAGCTAAAGTTAGTTGTGGAGCCCATCCGCGGGCTTGTGTGGGATCTCATCCCCAAGGGTGGTGGCGCACGCTAAACAGTGTGCCGGAACAGCTGCCAGACTGGGTCCCATGGACGGCAGTCTCCCCTTCACAGCCAAAACATCAGCTGGCTCGGGTGAAAGCTGTCAGAAAGGGACAGGGGATCAGAGCCCGGGGGGCTGACAGGGGAGTGTGTGGGCTGTCTGACGAGGTCACACGGTGTCACCCATTCACTTAGGCCATGACCATGCTGGGGAACACTGGGAGGCTTGTTCAGCCACTCCGCAGTCCTGCGCTCTTGATCAGAAGGTTACGGGTTCAAGTCCCGGATAAGTGCTGACATTCTACCCTTTGGCTAGGCACCCGGATTGTCGAGTGACTTCAAACGATATTCCAGCTGTGAAAAGGAATCAAAAAGTTCTGCGTCCAAGTATGAATAAAAAGTTGCTTTTAAAATGAGCAACTGTTTTCCGCATAATCTCTACCCATCTTAATTCAGTTTTCTGAGATAATTCTTTCTTGAAAACGTACGTGTATTAGATTTTGCATGTCAGCGTCAATATCTTCAAAGCAATGTCAGCAAAAAATCTAACACTAAACAATGTGCAGCGAGTCTCAGACTGTCTGCAGAGATCATTATGTGATTAGAAATAGCATTAAGTCAGATCTCCAAATGGTTTCTTTTTCCTGTAAATGGGATGTTTTTTGCAGGGGGGGGGGGACTCAGGAAGGATGTCAGGGGAGAGATCACTCTATGACTAGTAGCAAGCTGTACCCCTAGTCGAAGCCACTTAGTCCCACTGGCTAGGACCCCCTCTTGTCCATTGTGTGATGATGGGAGAATGCTCCACTGGGGGTTAAATGTCACCAGATCTTACTCCGAACCAACCCCTTTACCCGTCTGCAGAAATCAGACGTTTCAGATCCCAGGCCTGATAAACCCAGTGAACCTGCAGAAATGTGAGATGGTTCAGTGGAGAAGATTGTGAAACCATCACGGGACAAATATGTAATTGTTACTTCCATTAACTGACACTGTAAAATTCATGCTTTAAAGTGGGTCTAAGCTGAAACCCTGCACTGAAAAACCAGTTGATAGATGGAATTATGCTATGAGTAATTTTAAAAATGCACTAAATTACATACCGTGTAAAAATAAATACTTATTAATTATTAAACGTTTACCCTTAAACATTTTGGCAAAATAAATATTTAAGTAAAGTGTACTTAACTTATACCAGCTGTTTTTCATTGAGGAATGCCTGATTAAATATTTCATGACATTTGTAAATTATAAATATGCATCCTTTTCATGTTCTTAGTCAAAATTGTGGAGATGATTTTTAAAAAGCAAAAAAAGGTTTAATGAGCGCACATATATTAAAATATTCAAATGCATTCCATGTAGATAGTTTCTTGTGGGTGGGAATGTGATTTCTTTTCCCACAAAGGGGAGAAGGTTATCCTTAGTGGATAGCAGGGGAAAGGCGGAGTCAGATCACAGTGGAAAGTTAGATGTAGTGATGCTGGGTCGGGAATCAGCATGTCGCCAACAGGACCCGTGATGCTGTGTGCGTCAGGTAGCCACCGTGCACGAGGTTACTGCTAAAACCCGTGACTCATTATTGCCACATTTCACTCACACACTGGGGCTTATTTGTGCCTCACTACCACTCATTGGCTGTTATCTTATTTTATAGTATTTTCATAGTCTCCTAAGGCGGAGTCACAAATGACTCACACGATGACGGCGACTTTATGATTCTCGGCATGCTTAGCCCACGTTCATCCCCCTTTAATTTCCCCGTCATTATCTCTAAGGCAACGTTCTCTTAGAGAATTAAATTAGCCGTCTCGAAGGGACACTGTTTTTTGAAGTATGCATAAAACAGAATTAAGACTGAACAATTGCTGTACATCTTTTTTTCATCATGCCCCTTTACCATGCATGTATGACAAGGAGCAAATCTACTCAACTGTCTGCAGTCTGAAAACCACATTATATTAGTTTGATTAGTCAGTGATTCTCTTTGTTTGAATAATTAGCTTTGTCTAGGTTTTATCCAGCATTTTCTTGGCTGGAACATGGACGTTGCTAGATCGCAGCATGGAGCAGGAAGGAGAAAAGGTGACAATCCAGTAGGAGCTCCAAGTCAAAAAGGGGTTTATTAAAGAAGCTGAACACACAGCGTAAAACTACAAGACAAAAGCACCACGAGGAGGTCAGAAAACAAACAGGGGAAAAAACTGAATTAACTAAAAACCAAGAAGCTAAACACAGGTAAGGACCAAGGAAAGACTGGGAACTGGGAACTGGGTAAGAGAGAGAGAGAGCAGAGACCTAGAAACTAAACAGAGAACAACTACACAGCTACATTCACAATGGCAGACTAAGGAGCAGGACAAAAGCTGGCATTTAAATGCACAAATAGTGAGGACTAGCAAAAGGCAGGTGTGATTCAACAAGACAATTAACCAGTGAGCACAGTGCAGGGAAACGGGCCACAGGTGGAGAAACGTAACTAACAATTAACGAGCACAGAAACTAGGGAACTTCGACAGATACCAAAACTAGGAAACATTATCTACATACTAGAAAATAAACACTAACACTAAGAGGGACTAGGAACACAAGCACAAGCAGAACAGAACTGAACTGGACACAAATAGGATACACAAAGTAAAACATCTCAGCAAGATACCAAGTGTGCTCACAGCTCTATATCCATTAGTTGATATTTTTTAAGTTTAATAGATTGAGACACTGGTATATTGTTAATGCGACAGAACTGGCTGTTCTGAAAAGTCCCATTGGTCAACGTAATATCTGGCCCTGAAATATGGGAGGTGTGATGTCATCGGCTTATGCTACTATGCAGAAGTGTATCATGGTAACATTTAACCCCCCCTCCCCCATGTCATAATTGCTTCTTACTGTACAGATACTTGAAAGCCAGGCTAGTTAGACGTATGAATGGAGTTTGGTCACGTGGACGGGGAACACAGGAGCTGCTGACGTCTCCAAAGAGAGCTGGATGACATTTCTGTAGACTTTGATGTGCATAAATGCATCCCCAATCCCGGGAGCTGCCGGATGTTTTGCAAGGGGTCTGGTTCTACAAGAGGGTGGGTGGGGGATGTTGCGGGTTGGAAGGTTCTTTTTCATTCTTTTTCCATCTGTTTAAAAAAAAATCACCAACTAGAGTCAAGGCAAATGTTGATTGATTATCTTCCTTTGGGTCTCGGATGTTATGTTCCAAAAGCCAATCTCTCCCTGGGATGTGATTTTTGAGGTATTTGAAGTATTACCAGGAATTACCTCTAGCAGAACCAAAACGTGTAAGCAGAAGCAGAACTACAGCACAACTTTCCCATAAATAACGTAATTGTACTGAGTTGGCATGTGGTTTCATCTGGGTAAGCTGATCTCTCTGTTTCTCGAATGCCTGTGTATTTATGCCGTTCTGTGTATACGCTCGCAGGCGAGATGAGCGTATTCTACTCGGGGAACCAAAACAGCAGGAAGTGACAGCAGGTGTGCAGCCAGCACCAATATGGCACTGTCTCTATGGCAGCATCCAGGCATGGGCAGATGGGGGAACATGAGGATGAGAGAGAATACTAATCGGCCTGCTGGGGTAGTCTTAGCTGGGGG
>JAODUD010000134.1:9322454-9335912 GCA_026784285.1 Stomatorhinus walkeri
AAATCTACTGAGGGGGAATCTTGCCCCTCAACTGACGAAATAAATCATCAATTGAACCAAGCCCCCCCCCATCCCCACACCCCCCAACTGTGGGTCTTGGCTAGTATGCTTGATGAATTTTGGACCTTAGGGAAAAAAATAAAGTAGTTCTGATATATACCTTCAAGGTATCTAAATTATATTGAAAAAAATCATATTTCTAAACATTAATGTGACTGATAATCTGCCATTGTGATTTACTGCCATTAGCCATGGTCATGTTACATGATGCGGCCTTCTAACAATGATGGTCCTACTGGCCATTTCCTTCCAGGGAGTCCTTCCCCAGTGACTTGCAGTTCGCAATCCTCATGAGGTTTACTGTGGACCAGACCCAGACGCCCAATCTGAAGGTACGTAAGGGGGTACAGGAAGTGCCCTTGCTGGGACTCTTGCCCTGCCCTGCCCCGGTGAAGCCCAGCGTCCTGCTTCCTGAAGCGTTCTGCTCTGTTTCTCGATTAGAGATCACATGTGTCTATTGCTGTTATATTACTGCAAACATGGAGAAAAAAAAGAATTTCCACAGTGGGAACCTTCTGATATGACATATGAAACTGGGACTTCTCTAAGACACAGTGGGTGAACAAAATAATGGAAACACTTAACTATATATGAATGTCATGGGCCAAATTTGGAGTATGCCACTGGGCCGTTCTTCTAGAAGCACAGCCTTCAGTTCTTTGTGTTCCAGAACTTAAAGACAATTAGATCTGATGATTCGAGAGGCAGTAGAAAGCTTTTTTGGTACTCATGAAACCCCTAGAATTTGTGTGTACGGCCATTATCACCTATAAATATGTGAACATAATAAGGGTAGGGTGTTTGCACCATAGAGTACACCTGGTCATACAAAATGTCCTCATATTCTTTAGACATTATACAACCATACAGGAGCAATCAGCAGACCTAATGACCTCCACAAGATGGGGTCCCATACCGACACAGCACTTTGAAGGCATTCTCTGCCTCACACCTCCGAATGCAGGAAATAGGCTTCGTCTTTCATCAGACAGTTTTGCGCCTGATGCACTTACCTTTGAATCTCTTTAGTCTTTCCGTTATTTTTCCACCCCCCTGTAATGGAAATTAGGAGCTCCACAGCAAAAAGTGAGAGAATAATAAAATGAGAATACAATAAACTCTGATACAATGTTATCAACATTTTCACTGACATATAAGATTTGAGAAATACCTTTGATTTTTTCTTTTCATAGAAATTGTATTTTCTTGCAAGTAAGGATTTTTCCTAATCCAGCAATGCTGTCAGAGTAAGGTCAGGACAGCTGATGGTTATCCCATTAACTAAGCATTGATGGAAACCAGTTTGCAAGGGTAAACTGTGCTAAGGGAGACTTTACAGGCAGGACTCCATCCTCATACATTAGTAAACGATGGAACTTTTAGGATCAAAAGGAGCGGTTTTATTTATTCTCAAACTGTCTCACCCAACTGAAACCACCAACATGAGTAAGTTGAGTGTTGCTAAACCCATCAATTGCTGCATATCTGCACAATCAGTGCTTTCTGATTTATCTACAGCTGGCGTAATGGTACAGCACGTTAATCTCCTGGCTGCAGCTTATAATTTTCCCACTGTCTCCGGTGCATAGATGTTCTTTGAATCTGCCCCTGTGACACTGTTGTGCTTCATTCCTTCCTCCACAACACTGTCCGTCCTGACTGGTCTGTCATTTCAGTCCCCCACTCCCTGTGCAATCTCATGTCTCTCTTTTCCAGTAATGGACGCCCTCTTCCCTCTCTCTTTCTCCGAAGCCTGTGCGGAAGTCAGTTCGCAGGCAAGGGGCCGGTATAAAATTGCTTCCCCACTGCCACAGAAACGCCAGGCGTCATGCTTGCCATTGCCATGCTTGCACACTGCAGGAGCAAATCCAAGTGTGGAACCAAGCATCTCAGGTCAGTGGCGCAGCGGGGGAAGCAATTCTATAACGCGCTGTACGGTAGAACCATTCTGGATGACGTAGAAAATGGACCAACAAAGAACAGAGACAGAAACATGTAAATGGTTCTGTCAGAGAGCATGGAGTGTGCCCCATAGCTCAGGTCACTGAATCTGAATTATAACAATATCTAATTGTTCCCCGAGAGGCAGTTTAAATCAGCTAGATTGGCTCAGTTGGCAGTAGTAGTGATTTCATTAATCTATCATGTGCCTGTGAGTTTGTTGCTTTAATTGGCAGGGGCTGTATTGGCTTCTCCAATAAAAACTCTCCAGGCTGTACCATGTGGTTCAAAACGCCAAATGAAACTGCATTGGCAAGGACGTCAAACAAAGGAGCTCATATCAGATGGAAATACTGACTACCAATGTTATGTTTTAAAATGAAGAAAAACTGAGCATAAATAGCACAAAAAGGAACCGCTGATATTTTCTTGGTTTGTCAAGTACACCTGTTTCTCTTCATTTATATTGTTTTACAATAGCTTATTTGTTCTGCCTTCTGTTTTATATTAGTTTATTTGTCCAATCTTCTGTTTCTTAATCAGCAGCCTTTGGCCTGCTTCTGGTATCCTGAGTCCTCCCTGTCTCTGTCTGTCTGTGACCCTTCATCCTCCTTCCCAGTGGTAACAGTCAGTAAGAGTCTCACTGTGGAGATGGAGTAGAGCTCATTGCCTCACGAGGTTAGCATTTGTTGTAGCGCTGCTTATAAGGGTTCTTTCATTAACTTCTTTTATTCCTCTCCTCCAGGTATCCATGGAGACCACAAACACAGATATCTGGCTGTTTTTTTCTGTTTCATTGGTTTAACGTTTGTCTCTTTTTGGGATGTGAGCAGAAGATATATTCTTCATTAATCCTAATTAATTCCTAGTTATTTAAATCCTTCAAAATCCTGTTAGGCTTGACAGTTGGTAATGGTGATGAATTTTTTACTTTGATTTTGCTCTGAAGGAACGTCAAGGTGGCTTCCATACAACTCCTATGGCAGGAGTGTTACCTTCAGCAATAATGGCCACTGTCCTCCTGCTGTTTTACTGAAGTCCGCTTTTTAGATGCATTTCCATTTCAGTGTTAATTTAGAGATTTCTGACCTGGCAAGTTATCCCCTAAGGACAGTCAAGCTGCTATGGAAGCAGAAAGGGACCTGGGGGGGGGTTGTGGGTAATGTAGTTTGTAGCTTAACAGTATTAGTAGCTGACCATCCCGCCCTAGGACAATCAGCAGGGCAGCGGGAGGGACAGTGGTTAACGAACTAGACTTGATCCTGTACCCCTGAACAAGACACTACATCTCAGAAGAACATCCAAGAAATAGTGTCTGAAAATAAGAATTTGAGTAACAGATGGAAACAAACAGTTGTGTTTACAAAGGAGTTTCGGTAAAACATGCAACCATTTAAAAAAGTCAACGGTGGAGCCCTGTAAGTCATTATAAACTAGACATGACTGCCTGCTGAGCAGTTAAATAACAGCAGTTATTCGGCAGTATTACGTGATTGCCAACAGCAAGCTGGGTCTCCGCCTTCCTGCAGGTAAAAGTGGCCATCCTTAGGTATATTGAGTCGCTGGCTATGCAGATGGACCCTGGTGACTTTGTCAACTCCAGTGAAACACGCCTGGCTGTGTCACGTATCATTACATGGACCACTGAGCCCAAGAGCGTTGATGTCCGGAAGGTGAGGCTCCTTAATGTTTTCCTCGCTTCTGATTCCATTTGGACCATGAGAGCTAACATGTAGTAACTTCTAATTATCCTGCAGCGTATCTCAGCGTAACATGTAGTAACTCTAGCTGTTATGTCACTCTGATTGGCTGTTACCAACGGCTGCCAATGTTTCTGATTGGTTGCAGGCCGCCCAGTCAGTGCTGATCTCCCTGTTCCAACTCAACACCCCAGAGTTCACTATGCTTCTTGGGGCTTTGCCCAAAACATTCCAAGATGGTGCAACTAAGCTTCTGCAGAACCACCTTCGCAACAGCGGCAGCAACTCTCAGGTTTGACCTGCTGGTGCTCATGTTGGACCTACATTAACCTCCTGCTAATTTGAGATTTACCTTGGGACACCTGATCTGACCTCTACACAGGTTTAAATCCAGGTCAAGACCTACTTTAGCTGTAACATAATCTTCCTTCAGGGAATTAAACTTGAGAGGTACCTTTAGGAACATTTGTCAAAGTAGTGTATGCAAAAAATGAAGCCAAAAATTTGCGAATACTTATGGAAACTCAGGAGCAAGCATACACAATGTTTTGATTAGGCCAGGAAAAGACAACACCCATCATATAGAAGGGAGACGCAGGTAAATCAGAAAAATGACCATGTGCGTGCCAACAATTCACGTGACCAAGCTACACTTTGTTCTGACTGTAAATCTAAGTTGGATTTGTGGATTTCATATTTATTTGTCTATGCCAATGACTGTGCTTTTGCCTAGGAGAATGTAATTAGCTGTTTCAAACACTACAGCTTGTCACCTCTTCCCATAGAATGAAAATATTGGTCATTGTCACTATTTGCACTAAATGTGAAATAGGCGTCAAACATTCACATGCATGGATACACATATATAAACAGCCTGTACTCATGAGGATGCAATACCGCATAATGGCATTCTTGCTAGTAACTCCATAAACAGAAGGATTAGAAGGGACCACCTAAATTTTACTTCTTTACTCTTTTTTCTTTACTTTAAATGTACGCTGAAGTTTACGCAAAGTTTTGTAAATGGGATCCCTGGTTCAATCATTGAGATTAAATAGATAAATCTATCATTAAAGATTCAATCTGATCTCCAGACAAAGTTTTCCATTCCATTCTCTTCCTTTGTGGAATAAGGCACCTTTTTTGCATATAGCTCACATGTCATGTGCACCACCATCCAATTCTATTCTCTCTGTGGACAGTTGTTCACCCAATGCATCTTTGGGGGGGGGGGTTGATGTGCTCTTTCCCCAGCAGACGCCCACAGGTAGTCCCCTGGCACGCCACACACCGCGCTCCCCTGCCAACTGGAGCAGCCCCCTGACCTCGCCCACTGGCACAGCGCAGAACACGCCCTCGCCCAGGTGAGAAGTCCAGAGTATATCACACAAAGTGTTTTATTCACTCTAATTCCTGCCACAGATGCCCAGTTTTGCTGAAAGGTGAAAGATCACTAGAGTTACCTAAGAGTATCCTGTGTCGAAGAAGGCAGAGACTGTGTGTTCAGCAGGAGGTGTTTGTTGGGTTTCTGCTGCATAAGCATGGCTGGACCGGGGGGGGGCGGGGGGGGAGGTCAAGTGTAAGTGTGTTTGACCCTTCCCCCCCCAACAGTGTATTTGACTACGAGGCGGAAGGCACCAACTCTGAGGACGTGTACAGTTCCCTGCGGGGTGTAAGCGAGGCCATTCAGAACTTCAGCGTGCGGAGCCAGGAGGACATGAGCGAGCCGAAGGACGGCAAGAGGGACGGCGAGTCGGTGGGTGTCAGGGGACGATGGGAAAGCGGCTCAAACCATCGAGGTTTCATGTGTGAAAATCACTAGGCTTCACTGAATAGTAATCCAAGTATTAATTCATAAATAATTCATCGGCCCTTTAAAACACCAAAAATATCTAAAGTCCAAATGCAATTTCAAGTATTTTTATGTAAACATTTTGCCTGAGGATTGTTCTGAAACAGAATTCCATTAATAGTTCTTTTATCTTTAATGTTAATTACATTGTGTGTTTCATTGACCAACCAGGCTTGGGGTCCGGGTACGAGTGGGTGTGTTTCAGACACTTACCGCTTCTGTGCCTCTGCTACAGGGGGCCGGTGATGACCTGGACACAGGATCCATGGGGGTGGACCCGCCGTCCCACAGCGAAGACACCCCCGACGACGAATCAGAGCGCCTCCCTGAAGGTGTGCACATACGCTGACACACTATGCTATTCTGTCAGAAGTCTGGACGCACCAGCTTTTAATGCATTCGTCTATGTAATTCCCTTGCTGGAGATGATGCAATACATTTTAAATATTGCAACAACTAGGAGAACATTTTTTCAAAATTTAGACTCCTCTAAATAACCCCCTTTTGCTTCAGTGACAGCCAGCACTGCAGACTCTTGACATTCTTTCAGCCAGCTTCCAGATGTATCCACCTGGAATGCTTCTCCAACAGCCCAGATGGTTAACACATTCTGAGCACAATTTGGCTGCCTTACTCTAAAGGCTGATTTATACTTCAGGATGGATTCGACACCATGAGTTTAGCATAGCTGTGGACCTTACGCCATAGCCTGACGTGCACCTCCCCAGAAATGTAACTATGCATTGTGGTGACACAGACTGCAAGAACTCTGATTGGTCTGCTTGGTAGCATTCGTTAATTTATGGGAGCGAAGAAAGCAGATTGATATTGCTGATTGAAACAGAAGCGTCATTTATATCTAGCGTTAAATAACCCACCTCAGGTGTCATAGAAACAGGTCTACAAAACACTCAGGATGACATCGCCCAGTTCACTTAAGTCTATTAAGTTTATTCATAGTTTACAACACTAAGAAAAGTAAGAAGTCGTACAGACACTAACCAAAGGGATGTGCATAAAAAGTGACTTTGTAGCAGCTCAGAGTTTTTCCAATTGTGTCTACAGGAAGTTTGGAGCAGCACAGGTAAAACCAGGACTTGATAAATGGATACTTTGTTAAACGTCTGTTTTTAATTTCTGTTTCAATGGCGTGATTCAACAATTGAATATGTTGCACAATGGGAAGACAATAAATTCAATGCCCAAAACTATGTATCATGTAACATTTTGGAGATGTAATTGCTGAGCTACAAAGACAGACCAGCACACAAGTAGAAATGCTGGTAATGACATAGGCCACTTACGTAGGTCATGCCGTGGGCTCAGCGCAGAAGTAAAGTTAAGCCTTAAGTCATCCCAACCCAGCTCTATGGGGTTTAGGTCAGGGGATTGTGTAGGCCAGGTCATCTGTTGTAGCACTCTATCTCTTTGCTTGGTCACAAGATCATTTTTACTGTATAAACTTGAGCTGTGCTTATAGTTGTTATATTGTCGAAAGACAAATAATTTTCAGTTTGCGAGTCCAGACGTCATGTTGTGTGTGTTTCACACATACACAGAGGGTAACCAGTCGGAGTTGGTAGCAGAGCTGCTGAAGGAACTGTCCAATCACAACGAGCGTGTGGAGGAGCGCAAGGCGGCATTGGGCGAGCTGCTGAGGCTGGTGCGTGACGGGCAGCTGCTGGTGTGGGATGAGCACTTCAAGACCATCCTGCTGCTGCTTCTGGAGACGCTTGGTGACCAAGAGGTGGGAAGCTGGCTCAGCTCTGGAGCAGCACACACTGGCCGCAGGAAGATGCTCAGATCCCGTCTCCCAACCGAAACGACCCCACCGACTGATCTTTACAGCACACTGACCCGGAAAACATCAGTCTTCTGCCCTGTAAAGAAATCCTATCTCAAAAGCCCTGCCAAAACATCACACCATATCCAGCTCCAGATGTACCTGTGTCCAGAGACTGATTCTCTGGATAGTAGGTCAGGTGATTCTAGAGGCCCATGCAATATCTTCAATAGAGTTTCTGATTCAGTACATTATCAGAAAGTGATTCTAATAATATCAAAGTGTTAACCATTAGTCCAAACATGTCCATCCCATTTAATTTGCTGCTGTTTCCTACCCAAAGCCTACCTGAGCGTAACTCATGTGCCAAAATCCTCTTCCTTAGCACATAATCCGGACCCTGGCCCTCAGGGTTCTGAAGGAGATCCTCAACCAGCAGCCCTCACGCTTCAAGAACTATGCCGAGCTAACCATCATGAAGGTACTGGAGGCCCACAAAGATCCACACAAGGAGGTTAGTGCAACGCTGTGATGATTTCTGGTGGTGGGTCACTCAGAGTAGGCCAGTTTTATATAGTCCCATGGTGTCCCTGACATCTAGACACAATGAGGACATATTCAGTCATTCCTCCCTAAACCTTCTTTAAAGGAGTCAGGCCAGTTTTATCCAGAATGTTCTGCGTTTGAAGTGGATATGTCTTTATGCTCTCTTGCTCCCCCTATCTGTCCATATAGGTGGTGCGAGCAGCTGAGGATACGGCAGCCATGTTGGCCAGCTCCATTGGCCCGGAGCAGTGTATCAAAGTGTTGTGTCCCATCATCCAGACGGCTGATTACCCCATTAACCTCGCCGCCATCAAGATGCAGACCAAGGTTATTGACCGTCTCTCCAAGGACAGCCTGCAGCAGCTCCTGCCAGAGGTAGTTCCAGGACTCATACAGGTATGTTAGCACATGCTACATGTTATGTGCGCATTAGTGTGTGTGTGTGTGTGTGTGTGTGTGCATAAGTATTAATATGTGAGCTTAGATAATGCCCCAGTCTATGTTAGTCTGTATTTCTAAATGATTGGTCTCAGCACTCTTAGCCTGCATTTATGTTAATGTACGTGAGCATAAATATCATGCGGTGCAGCAAGTTAGCTTGTGCCTGAGTGGGTCCGTGTGCTGCAGGGCTACGACAACCCCGAGAGCAGTGTGCGCAAGGCCTGTGTCTTCTGCCTGGTCGCCATCTACGCAGTCATTGGGGAAGAGTTGAAGCCACACCTCAGTCAGCTGACTGGGAGCAAGGTGAATACCCACCCATCTCTCTCCTTGTTATCCTGCTTCTTCAAGCCTCACCAAGTGCAGAAGATATTGCATTTAGTTTGGAGTTGGCTCCCTCTAGTGGCGATACTGAGCAAATGCTAAATCTCTCCTTTCTCTCTCTCCTTTTACTCAGTTAAAGCTGTTGAACCTTTACATCAAGCGTGCTCAGTCGGGTTCCAGTGGCAGCGACTCCACGGGAGATCTCTCTGGCCAGGGTCTGTGAACCAGAATGAGGGTGCAGTGCCCTCTGGTGGCAATTGGGCAGAAGTGCGGGGGACTCTTCCTGGACTCACAGACACCTCCTACCATGCATGCTACATCGCCTTACTGGGATGTTGGCTGGGGCTGCCAAACCCAACCCAGCCCTCCACACCCAGAGGACGTTACTATGGAGACACCAGGTCACCAGACTCCCTGCTAAAATCCCTATTCTCACCCTCACCATCACTGTCACAGTTGGACTGTTTTGTGTGATATAAAACGAAAATATTGTTGAAACTAAATATGGAGGGGAGCGGGGGTTCACCCTCAATACTCCTTTTCTCTAATGACATTAAAATATCTTTGAAAAATAAATACTAAGAGAGAGAGGTCAGTTATGGTTCTTTCATCAGTTATGACCCGGTGGTGACCTGCTCTTTAACTACAGCGTGTATAGCAGCAGACCATGTGCCAGATATTAATAACCTCTCACAGTACTAACAGAATGCACCTGTTTCTATGGCAACAGCTCCCCAGTGCAGTGAAGACATGAGAGCTAACTGGGGGCACAGCACTAGAGATTCCTTGGCTCGCTTCTGACACGTATGTCTGATATGGGACAGTCATTTGGGACAGAAAAACATTCTTTGGAACAACAGTAATGACATCTATGCTGACTTTTTAATTCCCTACAACAGTTATGGACAAGTAAATAATTATTGCAGACAATACATCCCAATATGTTTGTTTGATGCTATGCGGCTGTGGACTTACCTCCTGCTTTATGTGGTGTTTTATTACCCGTGTTTGGAATGATTCAAAAACAAGAATGCTGGGATCTGAAGGTAGAGTGGTGTTGAAGGTAATATCTTGGAGTAATGTCCCTATACAGAGGCTCCGCAGGTGTTCAATCCCCAGACAGAGGCTCCGCAAGTGTCCTGTCCACAGGTCCTATTCCCAGATAGTGGCCCTGCAGGTGTCCCGTCCCCAGAAAGAGGCTCCGCAGGTGTCCCGTCCCGAGACAGAGGCCCCGCAGGTGTCCCGTCCCGAGACAGAGGCCCCGCAGGTGTCCTGTCCCCAGACAGAGGCCCCGTAGGTGTCCCGTCCCGAGACAGAGGCCCCGTAGGTGTCCCGTCCCGAGACAGAGGCCCCGTAGGTGTCCCGTCCCCAGACAGAGGCTCCACAGGTGTCTCATTCCCAAATAGAGGCCCTACAGGTGTCTCGTCCCCAGACCGAGGCCCCACAGTTGTCCCATCCCCAGACAGAGACCCCGCAGATGTCCCATTCCCAAACAGAGGCCCTACAGGTGTCCCGTCCCCAGACAGAGGCCCCGCAGGTGTCCAATCCCCAGACAGAGGCCCCGCAGGTGTCCCATCCCCAGAGGCCCCGCAGGTATCCCGTCCCCAAACAGAGGCTCTGCAGGTATCCCGTCCCCAAACAGAGGCTCTGCAGGTGTCCCATCCCCAGACAGAGACTCTGCAGGTGTCCAGTCCCCAGACAGAGGCTCTGCAGGTGTCCTGTCCCCAAACAGAAAGCGCACAGGTGTCCTGCTCTCAGGCAGTAACTTTGCTGTGGTCCTGTCCTCTAGCAGGGACTCTGCAGGTATTCTGTCTCTATATAGAGGTTTCCTGCCCTCATACAGAGGCCCTGCAGATGCCCTGTCCCTAGGCTGTGGATCTATAGTTGTCTTGTCCCCTATCGATGGCTTTGCAGTTATGTCCTGTTCCCTCACAGTTCCTCTGCAGGTGTCTTCTGGAGCGATGGCCACAGGTAAGCCCTCCTCGGCATGCAAACCTGGCTTACCACTGCCAGTCCTGAGTAGATACTCTGCTTTTATGTGGTCTCTGTGAAGCTGGTGAGAACTCAGGGCTGGAGGCATCAAGGTCTTGATGCGGGAATTAGAATCTGGGTCCTTTGCCAAGGAAGGTTTTAAAGGCTCATCCCTCATTGTGGAACCCCATGTATGGTTCACCCTGATTTCAGCCCCACATGGTGAGGACAGGCAGAGCTGCTGCATCCTCTGTGCCAGTCAAATGGTTCCCAGTAGCAACTATTTCCCAGTCAAGACAGGCCCCAGGTTCAGTCAGATTGGCCAGAACTCCTGTCACTCTCCACACAGCCATGTGTTCCTACACAACAGCAGCCCCCAATTCTCCTTGCCTACTCACACTCAGCCAATCAGAAGGCTTCTTCACCTACCTGATGTTATTTTCCCATCGAAGTAGGTGGTTTGGATTGCTGCATAAGTATAACCAGATTTGAACAAGCATTTAAAATGTCTATCTATATAAATGAAATATAAAAGTCAAACAGGTTGATCTGGCAATCTTCACAAGCCTCATCTGAGGTGGTGCTGTCGATCTTCCTTTCTGTTGTGGCAAATATATAGTTTCCGTTTTATTTGGTGGGGAATTCGTAGAAAAGCATCTATGGACTTGAATGGCTGAACTGTTGATGTCACCTTTTCCTAACAGTGTCATTTTCTTCCTTGTGAGTGTAACATTGGAGTTTCTGCCGTTCTGCTCTCCTTTGTGTATTTCTAGGCCTGTGCTTGCAGTTGTGCGTATACTGGCAATAAAAATGTACAGAACATCACCGGGACCAGCCCACTGATTCACCCATTTAAACCAGAATCAGATAGTGCTCTGCAGTGTTTAAATATATTTATAAGTTCAAACCACATCACCTGAAAACACCCTAAAAGCTGCTGTAAGAACTGATGTCCAAAACAACACCTCATGAACCATTTGTGATATTTTTTGGCCCTACTAGAGAGTGCTCTTGGCTTGCTTTGGGACATGCTTTGAGCCTTTTTTTGAACCGATAGCACCATCTATGGGGTCAAAAAAGACAGCAAACGGTTCATGAAGCGTCGCTGTTGCCATCACTAGCTGTAAGTAACTGGTGCCTCTGTGACCTGATTTGATTTGGGTTTCTTCATTTACTTTGCGCAATTTCTATTGGCTAGTTGCTCCACATACCATTCTGACATTCCTTGTACGTCAAGGTAACATATTCTCATGACCTGGCTATTCTTTCAAATTAGACTAGGGGAATTTCTTTGCACAAACACAAGTTAGGATACATTAAGATGCATTCCTGACAGATTACAACAAAAACTCATTAATCACAGAATTTCTTTTAGTGTTCTTTGAAACAATTTGTACATCACCCTTGAGTCAGACTAGCACCCATATAATATGCATATTTCTAATATCCTTTATGGTGGTTAGTACAGTTGACCCACGTTTATTGCGGTAAATCAGTTCCAGACTCTACTGCGATAAGTGAAATTCCACAATGTACTGTAGGATTCTTTATTTATAAATCAAATATTTTCGTAGTTAGAGCATAGAAAACCTGTTTACGGCCTTCTAAATACGGTTTTAACATTATTAGAGCCCTTTGGACATGAAATAATACCCTTTAGTCACCATTACTTTATGACTGCTGGACACGGAAGCAGGAACAGGGAGACGAGGAATCAGGATTGAAGGGTTTATTTGGAATCACTCCAAATGCAGGACACAGGAACATGTACAGTAACATCAAAACGTCAATGACAGACCTGGGGTTATAGACACTGACGTGGACTTCAAACTGAATCAAATTGACAGAAAACAGCTGGTCACAATCGGGGTTGCACACGTGATTAATAAAGGGACGTGACACACAAGAGGATCGGACAGGCAGGTCATAAGAATTACACTCGTATTACCTAATGTATTAGACAAAATAGGAGAAAATAAGACATATTAGTCATTACAAATATCATATTATTTTAATATTATTATATTATTATTGTGATAGAAAAGATGCTTCCGATGCATAGCGATATATCATTTTCACTGTCTCAATCAACTTTTTAATGAACATACAAAAAACCACGATAGAGTGAAGACGGGGAAGTAGAAGCGCGAAGTGGCGAGGGCCGCTTTTCTATTTAAACAATCTAATTTATTATTTTCCCTAACATTTACCACTGAATATTAAACTTCCCTGTGGGAATCAGAAATGGGACTTATTTTTGAAAAGGACATTATGAATAAAAGTGTTTGCAAGTACATTCAAAGAGATGCTGGGAGATCATATTAAAATGAGAGCCTTCTTTTTGCATCAGGAGCAGGTCGGGCCTTCAGGCTGGGCTTCATCCTCCATCACCTACTGATGATTGTCAGGCAGTTTTGTCTTGAGCTTTTCTGAAAGCTGAAAATAGGCAGTGTGTGGTGTCTTGTGACTCCAAGATTGAGCTTCCTCTTTCACCAGAGATAATGGTTCGTGTCTTGTGTTTGGCTTGGACATAAGACTGGAGAAACACTGAATTCGTGGTTTCATGTTTAAAAAAAAACAAATGGGGAGGAAGGTTTATGATAGCTGGGGGGGGGGGGAGCAAGGAAATGGATGGAGCTGAACATTTCAGTCGGGTAATTCGGTCTGATCTTCCTTTCCAAACATGGAAGGGTCTTCTAGCTAAGATGAGATGAGATAATAGCAGCAATAGAGAATACAAACTATGATATTACTAACACATTCAAACCGGACACCAATGAAAGTCAATTAAATCCCCTGTGACTCACTGCCATTTATATGATTCTGAATAAAATAGGGTAACG
>JAODUD010000134.1:9336008-9348795 GCA_026784285.1 Stomatorhinus walkeri
CCCCCCCCCCCCCCCCCCCCCCCCCCCCCCCCCCCCCCCCCCCCCCCCCCCCCCCCCCCAGACCCTAGGCAGCACTGGAGAATGGTTAAGAAATGTCTCTTCACCTAACTGCCCGTCTTTGGAAACAAAATGAGACAAACATGACAATTCCACACCTGCACAGAGTGCAAACGAATTCGAACCCCAGCACTGGAAGTGTGACGTCAGCAAGAGTCTCTTACTGATCCACCCTCTTAAACCTACTCATGTTGAAATATATGAATGGCATAAAATTCAGCCGCCAATCTTCTGCTCCTGGCAGTGGTTAGAGTAGACCTGAAGCCTGTCCCCAGCGGCACAGGACACAAGGCTGAGGTACGCCCAGGAAACATTACCAGTCCGTCACAGGGCTCATACACATACGCACTCACACACAGGAAGGTCAGCAATGCCTTTTAGCCTAACTGCATGTCTTTGGTCTGTGGGAAGAGACCCACAGGAAGCATACAGAACATGCAAATACCACGCACAATGACCAAAGGCAAGATACAATCTTCCAACCCTGGAGGTGTGAGGCAAGAGTACCACCCACTATGCCACTACTTATCTGTTTGTTTATTTGTCAGTTCTCTGTTAAATGTTGTGTGCTGTATAAATAATAGGAAAACAGCAGCACAGCCCTTAGGAGAGTAGGGCAATCTACAGAATTCTGGGACACGTTTGGTTTCTTTGACCACCATTTTAGATCAACACATGACACCTTCTTGGAAATCCTCCCTGTATAAAAAGTACAAATGTGGATTTCACTCCCCTAGATATCATGCCACAAATGTCCCCACAATATGATAAAAACCTGTTATTTTGATGTTGTGGGGATCATATTTTCCATTAAGGAAAAATTTAGTTTTATAAAAATCTGTGAATGGAATCTAAAAGCTAAAAATGCCAAAAGCTGAAGTACAAGTGACATATTTTCACAACCCTAATTCATATTTCAATGTGTAAATCCATCAAAAACATTACCTGATAAACCATGTAGAAATTCTTTCTTATTAATATATTTATGAGTCCATCACAATCCTTATGTTATTAATCTGTGGACGCTCTTCTCCCAAAGTCCTAAGAGTTTGACACAGCCCATCTCCTTCAGCGATATTACAGCTATTAAGTCATGTGATCTTATTCACATGACACCACAGCTAATATGCAGCAGTGTTAGTGTTAACCTACTTTATAGTGAACATGAAATATACATGTACAAGCATAGATGTCCCAGATTACCCCAATTCACGCTACTGTTTCTAAATACGGGCTAGATAATGAATATTTTTCATTCGAAATGTGTAAATAGTCCTACATGTTGTTATACTGATAGTTTTTAGTTTTTTAATGTCTAGGACCGGAAGAGTTGGGGAGACTATTGAATGTAGATTAATTAGATGCGCCTTATATCAATTTTGCAGCATAAACGTGAAGTCGAAGCGAATTCGCCGCTGACCCTTTAAGGCCATCTGAGTGCAAACTTGTGGCTGTAGAAGTTTCACAATTTCCACGAGGGACACCGCCCTTGTACCTTCGGACGAGGTACCTGACAGCAAACTCCGAAAACGAGGTAAAGTATATAGTAGGACACTATTGAGATATGCAGCGCATGCTGGGCTTTTGGTGACTTTAGAAAGCATACAATCCGCATACAATTCACGTACGTTACGAAAGGTAGGCTATTTGTCGTTGAGATTTCTTGGTATTATAGATGGTGGGGGTGTTAAGATATACCTCTGAATGATACTTTTGAGATCCGGAAAGCTTTCAATGGTGGTGGGGTTTATTGTGAAGGTGCGCTCAGGACGTTATCAAACGTTTAAAGTATATTTAATATAATGATAAGTAGGGTTGCCAGCTCTCCCGTTCACGCAAGAAATCTTACGGTAAATGTAGATTACTCAATCATAAACCCACAATTATCTACATCAAAAGCGCTGGGGCAGTTCGCAAGCGCTGTAAACTAATTCTATGTAATAAAACTGTAACATATATGTAAATGCGTATGCAGACTTGCCTCTAATTGAAATCTCGAGCTAGCTGACCAAAGGTAGAATCCCTGGATAAGTGCGTCTTCGTGGCGGAGCCCCCGATCTGGCAACCCGAGTCGTTTGGCCCTGGATACACCTCAGCGTCATGTGACGGCCCGAGAAGTTTTAGGAAGTGAACCTCCCTCCTTGTGGTCCAACAGCAGCAGTTTTCTCTTTTCCGCAGGCAGCAGCCCAGCCAGCGTCCATGGCGGCCTTCATCTCGGTGCCCCTGAAGAAGTCGTCAGAGGTTGATCTAGTGAAGCCCTTGTCCAAGTACATCGCGCACACGTACGCGCCGGGCGAGGAGCGGACGCAGCACCTCCGAGCCGTGGAGGAGTTGGACGGGCTCCGGAGCAGCGCAGTCTGTCGGCACCTGGACAAGCGGGAGAGCTCGCTGGAAGTGCTCCACAGGTAAGTCCTGCGGTGGGGGCCGGGGGCCGGGGGCCGGCGCCACCTATCCCACATCGGGGCTGTGATTTTTGGAGGTGTCTGTAAAGTACGGTGTGATCCTAACAAGCTTTGGGATGCCATTGATCCCAGCCGCAAAAAAAGGACGGGGAAAGGGAAGGAACAGCCAATACCGAAATAAGCAAATCAGATAATTATCTCGGTGTTCTTTGGATAATAATCATACAAAGCATTTTCTTCTGTTGCAAGCTGCTAAAAACTTCCTGCTTTACTTTAACCGCTTATGGATTGTAAGTATATATAGGCCTACTAGTAAGCAAAATTGTGGAAGCGCTTCCAGTTTTGATAACTTTCTTCAGCTGTTGATCCCGTAACTATTTAATCGTCCATTATAATGTGCAATGCCAAAAATGCAATGTGTTTCCACAATTTTGGCCACCATTGTATGTGCATTTATATGGACCGAGAAAAAAAATTGAGTTGAAAGACTCTGTTATGATTTTGAATTAGTTTCGTTGTGTGAGGAAAGTGTACTCAGCTGGGCCAAAAGGTGTAAAAATGGGATTCAAGCCACTTTGATAGCAAAGGAGCTTGTGCACCCAGGGAATCCCAAACATAAATAGCATTTGAAAGGTAGAAATAATGCAGAGCTGAAATACCGGAAATTTGACAGGCAAGAATAAATGGGATGGGCTTGGATGAGCACAGTAGTGTATTTAGCTTAGCTACACGTAGTCGCTGCCTGGAATCCTGCTTTGTTGACAGGTTTTTCACTTCTAAAAACATACAGAAGATGTAGTTTGCTGACAGTAAACAAAGGAGATATGAACAGCAGAGAGTCGCTGCTTGCTGAGGCGTGGTGTGGGGCTCAGCACGTCATAAGGTCTCCAGTTCAAATTCCTGGACCGGCAGAGTGATTCCATCGTTGGGCCTGTGAGCAAAATCCTTGATCCCTAATTGCTTCAAAAAAAAAAAAAACCTGTGTCACTTTGGATAAAAGTGGCCACATGAAATAAATCAAATGTAATGCTTGTTCTCCCACCTGCTCTGTAGCAAGGACACTAAATCTGCAATAAAACAGGGATCTGAGACGAGTTCGAACTGGTGACAGGATAATTATGGCCAAGATTGTGCCCCTGCCAGATTGAGGGGTATCTGTGGGATGGGGCATCCATAGCTGTGAGTTTGGGAGGAACAGGAAGATTTTCCACCTAAGGTTGCAGTCAAATCCATAGTGAAAGCAATTTCCTTTTTCATTACACCTTAACTCTAACACATTCTCCAGGCAGAAACAAGGCAAAAGGAAAAAAATAGGGGTGTTTTCCAGCTCATAGTTGAAAGATCTGGTTTATTGTTTTACTGAATTGATGTCATCACTGCACTGTGACTCACTGTCTTATGTTTCGATGTTGACTTTTTTTGTCCCATGCCGTCAGCACTCATTTGACTGTTTGTTTATGTATTTGTTTGTTTGGGGGGTGGAGAAAATGTAGTAGCAGTGAAAATCACATACTTTCAATGTAGCCTTTCTCCCACTCTGATGGTATACCCAGCCAGGTATAAAATTAGATTAAATGGTTACATACACTCTCTCACTCACACCTCCCTTTCAATAAAGATGGGAGGCGTAGGAATTAAAAGGGAAGGAATCTGGTAGGAATCTACCAATAGTCAGATGGGAGGGAAGACTTTGCAAAATGGAGGGAGAGGGTGACACACTGGCTGTTGTGCTGCCCCTCAGCACGCCGTCCACATTAATCAGCAGATTGGTTTTGCCCCAAAGGGCTGCATTGTGCCGTCTTGGCTGGCTGGGTCCCTGCCCAACCAAAAAAAAGAAAAGCTGACAATACAGAACTGCTTTATGGAGTTTTAGAAATGGACCTTGTTATTGCCTGTCTCCTGCTGCTGTAGCATGTCGTGCTAAATCCTTTTTGCGGTGTTTCTGGGCCTGCAAAACTCTTCTGCTGTTTACCCGAAGTGTGTCATTAATGAAGTGGTTCTCACCTCGGTGAGCCACTCGCCCTTCACATACTGATTTTATGTTATTCTGCTCTTCGTATGCCTTAAGTTGATTCAGCTGGGGGGAAAAAAATCTGGAACTCTCTTGCTTTTCTGTTCAGTAGTAAATCTTCTTGCTAGTTTTGAGTGGGCAGGTTTAAAGAACCATTATCCTCGTCTGCGCTACGTTTTATTATGATTTTCGCTTTTCTCTAGCATGGATAGATGGATTGTATTCACTTTATTTGCTGATTTGATTTGTGAAAGGAAACTATGTTTAATTTGAATAGGCTTATCACACAAGATTATGTTTTTCTTTTGTACTCCTGCTGTTTCCATGAGCATGCTCTGTGGCTGGTAAGGGGTGGGGGGGGGATATGATTATTGTCACTGGAATTAATGATTTCACTAAAAGTGTCTTGTCTTTTATTGTGATGATATCGTGGGTTTGGCCCAGGGCAGTTTGTCGTTTTCATAGAAGATAGCTGCACCTGTTAAGTTTGCCATTGCCTGTAATGCTCTGATGCTCAGCTTGTCTATTTTCTTGCACTCCGTCTACTTGGCGTTCACTTCAGGTTCTCATGCAACATTTGGGAAACTGGATTGTGCAAAGATGAAGTTTGTGTATGGCATGAAAGCTGCAGGCAAGTGGAGCATGAAAGGCACAGCTGAGAATTGCTGCTGGGTGGATACTGATCAGTTTTTAGTGTATTGTGTTCCTGGTTCAGAGCCTAGAGCCACTTCAAATCAGAAGCCAACCCCACCTGCTGCTTCCCAGCACATAAAGGCAGGTCCTCTGCCGGGATTGGCTGTGCCATAGCAATGCAGCGATCGTTACCGCGACTGCCAAGATCCCGACAAGTTCCCACAGATTCAAATAGAAGGTTTCTTGTAGCCAAAATGACATTAAAATAAACAAATATAATATATCATTTAAATTTTTCTTGATTTTGTGATTAGCTTGTGCTTCTTTACATATCAGACCTACGTTACCCCTGGCTGATTCAAATCCATTAAAGAGGGTGTGGCCAGAAGAGAAACCCTGCTACTCGACTCATGCTGATTTCGTTAGGAGCATGAAGCAAGTTTGCAGTATGTGTGTTAGAGGAGAGACCAGCAGCAATTATCTGCGTGTTGTTGTTGTTGTTGTTTTTTTTTTAAACAGTTGACTTGTTTAAGCAGAAACAGTTTATTAGACGTCGCTCAGTTTGTCTGATTACAGTTACTAGTGTTACCAATAAGAATGCATTTTAATATTATGGGCTGAGGATAACATTACCACTCTAAATGCAACTCATAAAAAGCAGGAAGTGCAACAGCTCATGAATATTTTATATTGCGTGAACACGTCTGAAAGGTGTAGCACTCATTTTTTCCCCTTCCTCTTTGCTTACATTTTGTCTTATCAGGTAAACTCTTATAGCATTGAAAGAGTCAATAGTTTTCACTAGAGGGGAAAGGATTACACGTATTTGCACTTGATCTGCATTTATACGTTAAATATGTTCTGCATCAGGCCAAAACACCACAATTATCCCTTGGTTGAGGGATGATATGACTGCTACAAATGCAAAATTGTAGAAATCGGCATGACCACGTACGGGTTGGTATTGTAGCAGTTTTACTCCTATTTTCTTTGAAACGGGTTCACATTGAGAAGCAGCCATGGAATTTGACCTACGTGTCCTGGTCTTGACTGCACGGATTGAGTTAGACAATTGCAGTGATGTGCAGAGAACCTGCGCCATGACCATATGCTCTAGAAATGTGTGATTATTTTTTTTTTTTTGATTGGCATGCGATAAAACGTGTGTCAAGAAAAGGTGTTGAGAGAACAAAATGTTCCTGAGCTATGAATGTCTTTTTTTAAGCCCACAGATTTACCAAGTTTCACTTTATGTAATCTGCCATTAGCAAGCCAAGGATTTAGCACACCTGCCCCTTGTATAAGATTAAGGGTTCAAGGGTTTGGTAGCCTGGTTTGTAAGAAATCACGAGATTGTAATGTAGGAATTTCTTGTGAAATGCTGTCTGGCAGTGGTTGGATGATGGTGATAATAATACACATTATTTGTAGCGCACTCTTGCATTTGAAACAAACCTCTAAGTGCTGCATGTGAGCTGAGTTGTTCAAACTGAACATCGGTTCTCTATTCCCATAGGTACTATGATCAGCTGTGCGCCATTGAGCCAAAGTTTCCTTTCTCTGAAAACCAGGTAAGGGATATTGCCGAATGTTCATACAGAAAGTATAATTTGTAGGCCTGATGTGATTGACATTTTAGATATTTAGTATCTGCGTATGTGAGAACAGCACAAGCTAGCATAACTGATAATGTGACGGTGGAGAACTTCCTTTTACAGCAGTAGCCTCACTTCTTGTTTTTCAGCTCTGCCTGACATTTACTTGGAAAGATGCCTTTGATAAAGGATCGTTATTTAGCAGCTCTGCAAAGCTGGGTAAGTGTTCAGTGGCTTTGAATATTACAGCACCATGCTGGGCAATGCGTTGTACTAGCCTGCCTCCTGAGTGGTGGGGTCTCAGAGACCCCATGCCCCTCTTTCTACACTTAACCACATGTCACATAAGAGGCTTAACCACATTATGTTTTCCACATAGTGAAAAGGCCTTCAAGTGAAACCATAGCTTAATTCCACCCTTATACTCTGGTAGAAAGTTCTGCATTAGTTTCATCATCTGCCATTAGATGCCTGACTCGTGGGTCACGTTGCATGTGTTGCAGTGTTTCGTATTTACATGGAATCCAAACCTCTGAACCAGTGATACGTGCTCAGTCCTGAAATTATGCTAAAGCAGTCTAGGCTCATGTCATATTTATGACTCGCACTGTTAATGGGCTATTTGAGAGCCACATTTTTAATTACATGTGCAGAATTATGCATGTTTCATAACTTGCATCATTGTCTGTGCCAGAACCACCTACATATGACTAACTAATCTGTACTGTCAAGCACCCGCTTAACTAATCACTATTGCATCAATAACTTTTGTAAAGCCTTGTGAAGTCTGGGTAATGACCATAGTCAAAGGAACACTATTAAGGAATATGTTTGTTGTTTATCTGCTTATTCATTAGTTTGTCTAATTTATAGCCATATTTCAGCATTACTGTTTTTGCTTGTTTTGCAACCTACATGTTTAATTATTCAAGATTATGTACTTCCCCTTGGTCATGTGACTAATCAGAGGTTAACAGTAGTGATGGGCAAATGAAGCTTCATGAACCATTTGCTGTATTTTTTTGCG
Source organism: Stomatorhinus walkeri (assembly GCA_026784285.1). Taxonomy (NCBI): domain Eukaryota; kingdom Metazoa; phylum Chordata; class Actinopteri; order Osteoglossiformes; family Mormyridae; genus Stomatorhinus; species Stomatorhinus walkeri. The sequence goes on from JAODUD010000134.1 coordinate 9,343,734, forward strand.
TCCCTAGATGGTGCTCTTGGCTTACTTTGGGGCATACTTTGAGCCCTTTTTTGAACAGACAGCACCATCTAGTGGACTCAAAAAATACATCAAATGGTTCATAAGTATCATTTTGCCCATGATTAGTTAACAAGAGTGAATGACACCAACCAAGCTTGTTTAGTTTTCAGCAGTCAAGGTTTTGACTCGCGACTTGAGAACCACATCAGATGCTAACTCACCCTGTGCCCTCCTCAGCCTTGCCCAGCCTGGGCTATGAGAAGACTTGTGTGATGTTCAACATCGGGGCGCTGGCTAGTCAGATCGCCACCGAGCAGCGCCTGGACTCCGACGAAGGCCTGAAGACTGCCGCCAAGTTCTACCAGGTTACTTTTTAATACCTTACCTTGTGTGGTGCAGTTGAGATTATTACACCTTAAATGCCAAGTGAAGAGCTTGATTCAGGTGTAAACTAACTGGTAAAGTTAAGGTTAGGATATTTGTTGTAAAATGCCAAATGAAGCTTCATGAATCACTTGCTGTATTTTTTGACTCCACTAGATGGTGCTCTTTGTTAAAAAAGGACTCAAAGCATGCCCCAAAGCAAGCTAAGAGCACCATCTAGTGGAGTCAAAAAATACAGCAAATGGTTCATGAAGCTTCATTTGGTTATCACTAGTTGTAAATTTTTTGTGGTTAAAGTTATTTTGCAGCCTCATTACAGTACATTTATCATTAGTATATTGTGTGAGTGACTGTAAAGGTTCGATTAGACTCCCTTTTGATGCACTTGCATCTCCTCCTAAGTGCCCTTTGCTGCTCAATCTCTCACTCACTCCATGGACGTATGAGTCCTTTGCTCAGACAGCACCATCAGCTAAGCGGCTGAAGTTTAACTGATTTCCCTGGAGACCCAGGTGATGTTTATGAAGTGCTTTAACATTCGGCAAAAAATATCCTTTCGTGTTCTCCACCCGACAACAGACCGTGACAGAGATCCCGTATTGAAAACATGCTTGGCGCGCTCACATCCTGTTTGACTTCCTCCTCCTCTCTCCCCCAGCTGGCTGCCGGTGCTTTCGCCCACATCAGGGACACCGTTCGGTCCTCGCTGAACTGCGAGCAGCCCACAATGGACATTTCCCGTGACACTGCCAGTGCGCTCAGCCAGATCATGTTGGCCCAGGCACAGGAGGTCTTCGTCCTCAAGGCCACCTTAGGTACTGTTGCCATCCTTTATTTAGCTGTCATTATTTTTCTCCATGAAATCCCCATGTGTTTTGCTGTACCTTTACTCAGATTTGAAGCTCATGTGGTACGAATAGAAAGCAGTTCAGTTAGGTGTAATATTCTTTGGAAAAAATAATATGTATTGCTCCCTTAAAATGTCTGCTAAACCGTTGCTTAATTTTTTTGGTGGTGGGGGGGGGGGCAATACTTCAAAATCCAGGGTGGGTGGAATTGTCAGCTTTTGTTATCAGATTTGATTATCCCACATGACTTTGGTTACTTTATTGGTCTTTCGTGGATTAATCCATGCAGAGGTTGACAGGACGGACTGACCCCAGGCCACCAGGGGACTGAGGCCGTCACATTTATAGAGCCTCAATATGATAATAAATTCAGCGTTAATGATGCTGCACAAAAGGAATGCTGGCTGTAAATGAATGGGGTGTTTGGGGATGTCTCCTGGGTCACCCACGCCCCTTGGGGCTGTAAGTCCATCCTCTGCTCTCATTCACCCTTTTTGTTCTCCTAATTGGCTCATTTACATATTATGGCCGCTAGAGAGTGCCAACACCATTTCTAACAGACGTGTCTGCATCTTTGATTTACAGCAGAAAAAAGAGTTATATAATATACTGAGGAACTGGTGTTCAGGCTTCTATGGCGACCAGTTCATAATAATGTATGGCCTTGTGATGTTTCTCCAGATGGCAGTTGTTTGTCTGTTCTGCATAAACCTTTTGTTCTTCAAAGAATGCTCTGCAGATATAGCTGGTTTTAATAAGATACGGCCGCAATGGATGGATTAAGCATATGCTATGGTCTGAGAGTCATCCAAATTGGGCTGGGGATGAGGGGGGGGGAGGCATTTGGAGTGAATAACCAGCGTTTGTGGGGGTCTAGGAGGGGTATGTGAGAGAATCTCTGGGGAATACCCAGGCTGTGATTAATCATGCTGCCGGTAGATGGACATGGTCAACTGCGGCATAGTAGGTTTAAGCCATTCCAAAGGCTTGGTGCTGTCTTCCTAAGCACACCCTTCAGGACCCCCCTTGGTTATAACTACTTGGATGGAAGTTGCAGTTGCACTGTATGTATTCCTGATTAATTAATAATGGCTGATCTCACGGAATACACGGATACCAAGGGGTAGTTTTCGCTTGGCCGTCTCGATGCAGCCTCCTAAGCGTGCTGAAACTTAACATGCATGTTTGGGCCACAGCTGGACAGTCATGCTGTTGGCTTTTCATTGGATGTCAGTTTGGCCTCTCTTATCTGGAGAGGGATTCCCACACTGTGTCAGCAGTGAAATTTGTCAGACCTCTCGTTTGGTCACATTTGTGGTGTTTGAGTTAAAGATTCAGTGTGAAATGCCTCATTTGACTGAGTGAAAATTTCTTGTTCCGGTTCCAGATAAGATGAGAGACGCCATCATTGCCAAGCTGGCCGCTCAGGCTGCAGCCTTCTATGTGGATGCCTCCCAGTATTCCCAGCACAAAGACTGTCTGATGAAGGTAAGTTTGCTTGCACTGGAGCCTTCGACCTGTCAGCTTCCCAGGTGCTTACCCATAATCCCCCACTGCCAGCCTGCTACAGTAAAATCTTCAAATTATGTGGCTTTGCCAGCCTGTCAGTAGTGAATATAAGCAGCTTCAGTTAAGGTGTAAAGTGCATGTACATGGTGTCATTGTCCCAGTTGGTCATTCTAACTGTCTATATGTTTGCTTTTCTCTGCCTTATTATAAAATGTAATCTTTGTAAGCCGTGTGTGTGTCACTACATGCTGTTTTTTTGTCCTGCCATTTCCTGTCATTCTCCTTTTGCTTTTCAAAGGTAATGGAATGCTTTGTGTTCAAATTTTTCTTGATTTGAACTGCACCTGGTTTAACTGGAATGAAAGTTTCACTGTCTGCTTCTCCCTTCTTCTTCCCCGCTCCTGTTCTTCCTGTTCGGCACGTGTGATTGGCTGGCTCCACCCCCCTTCCCCTCAGTATTTCTACTTCCAGGAAGTTCTACCGGTGCTGGCGGCCAAACAGTACGTAATGCAGGCCACTGCTCAATACCGGCAGGCCACAGTAGCCAAACAGCAAAAGAAGTTTGGGGAGGAGATTGCCAGGCTGCAAGTAAGTGGTCCCAGGAACTCTTATGTGTGCCGCCCTCCTCCTGGCACTCTGTCCCTAAATACGCTGTTTTCCAACCCTTTCATGACACACTTTTCATAAGGTAACTATCCCAGGGCACATCACTGAGTAACACATACTACTACCTGAGCCTTACCTTCAGTGTAAAGCATGATCCTGCTTAGAAGAAGAGAGAGCAGCCGGTGTCCTGGCTGGAATTGATGACAGGCAAACGTAAAACTCTTGCTCTGCTAATCTCCGTCTCTCTCTGCTTTTGTTTATTCGTAAGTCAAACCTGAGAAGCTCAGCTCGCATAGGTACTTTGAAGAAAGTGGTAGTAACACTGACAGTACTGTCTGCATTATCTGGGTAATCTTTAGATGCCGTCAGCCAAAAGCTGTCCAGAGGGACATCACTGAATTTCATTTTTATACCACGATCTTATTTCAACAATCTGCCCTTGCATCTTCAAACGCAAATGCTTTGTGTTTCTAATGCTGTTCAGCTAAAAGACTCTCAAATCCAATCAGTCTTCTTTAGAAGCTGAGGGGAAATATCATTCAGTTTGTTTCTTCAGGTGTCCATGATCTTTTCTTTTTACGAGAGGGTAGGTTACAAATTGTCGAACATATAGGTGATCGGGTACCAGTTGTTGCCCTACTGCATTTGATCACGTGACAGGTGTACTTAAAGCCTATTGGACAATTAGATGAACAAAGAGTCGCTTATGCACAAAGTTTTTCTGTCAGTTAAAATTCATTCATAATTTAAATTTTTAATACATAAATTTGCCTAAATGCCTATTATCTTAATTAGGGTGGCCTCGTATGATTGGGTGACTGCATGTTTGTAAATTGCCGTCTTTGTGGTGGTATCCTGTCCGGGGGGGCACTCTCTGGCACCTAAGTTGGACTCCCAGCCTCCTGTAGCCCTGCATTGATGGATATTAACTGAAGTTAGTTGATGTCTGCATTGATATTGAAGTTCCTGCTCTGGTTTCCTTTGTATCCGTTTGTAAGATCATATATTTTGTAATGTGTGTCATTTCTAAAATAACGAACACTTATTTTCATCCCCTTCAGCATGCAACAGAGCTGCTGAAAACAGTCACGTCTCGCTATGACGAGTATGTCAGCGTGCGGGAGCTCTCACACAATACTGCCCGTGCCCTCACTCCAGCCAAGAAGGACAACGACTTCATCTATCACGAACGAGTGCCTGAGGTTCAGGACCTGGAATGTATCGGAAAGGCCACCATGGTGAAGCCCACCGCCGTCCAGGTGCCTCGTAGTCAGAAGTTCACTGGTAAGTGCTGCTGCTTCTCCTCAGGGTGGCTCAGGTTCCAAAGTCAGAAAGACTCCGATGGAACCTGTGGTTTCTTTAATTACAAGTTTAATGAGATCTCCATCCCTTTGAAGCTAGTTACAATTTAATACTTTAATCTACATAATGCAGATAAAAAAATCTCATTGTTTCAGCAACCCCACACTTTCTAGTTGAGACAATGGGCCTCTTTCAAGAGTAAAATTCCAACTCACAGTGATCAAATTCTAGTCCAGATTCTTGTCTGCCGGTCAGTGGTGGAGGTGGTCATGTTGTGTGTGTGTATCTCCGTAGACCTGTTTGAGAAGATGGTGCCAATGGAGGTGCAGCAGGCCCTGGCGGTTTCTAACCAGAGGAAGGATGCTCTGGTCAACCAGGTGGTGGGCACCATGCGGGAGTCTACGGGCCTGCTC
>JAODUD010000134.1:9356410-9378284 GCA_026784285.1 Stomatorhinus walkeri
ATACAATAAACTACTGGCGACTACAGCTGCCAGTACTTTACTGTAAACTACACATTCTACAGTAGAGTACTGTAAAACGTTTTACAGTAATTAAATGTTAAAAAAATACAGTAAGAGTTCTGTAAAAATACAGTAAACTACTGGCGACTACAGCTGTGAGTAGTTTACTGTAATTTTACAGGGATTTTTTTTACAGTGCAAATAAAACCTGCTTCTCCACCCGCATATCTGGGTCCTGACCTGTCTGTGCTGGTGACACCTGTATGTCATTAACGGAGGTCTCACCACCGCCTGAGGGCCAGGACGAGCCTAGAATTCGGGCAGGGAAGTGAGACAAGACTGCACCTGCAGCTGCCACCCATTTTCAGCAGGGGGCAGACTTGCAGCACTGCAGGGATGGCTGTGCACTCCGCGTCTGCAGCCAGTAGGCACTGGAGTCAGTGTGCGAAGACTTTGTAAGTGCAGGTAACTCTATTATAAAGTTATTTTATCCTTCTGCTTGCAGGCTGTTTTTGATCTACGGGGTTTGGGTTCAAGTATAACTCGAAGCAGCTGAATTCAATCTAGCAGAGCGAGGCGAGTGTGCCCGGGGATTGGTGTATCTGTCAAAGAATTCCTCTTTGTCAGTAAGATGATATGGTGCTAAGTCCATGCTACTGTCTTCAGCTTTAATATCACTCCCACAGCATACTGCTCTGCTACTGTTCCATTTACAGCATCATGCTGTTTTGTACGCGTGGGCCACTCATCCTGAATTCTGGGTCCATTCAGGGGACATCGATGCTTAGGGGACGTTCCGGCTGACTGGGGACTACGCTTAGGCTGGGGGAACGTACCCTGCACTGGTGCTTCCCAGTGCCTTCCTGCTGTGGGTGGCTGTGGGGTTGGGGGCACTGGTATTCATTCTGAAAAAGTAAAGGCACCGTTTTTGTGGGGGGGAAAGGGGAGAGGGACATAAGAATGTGTGGAAGGATCCAAATAAATCAAAGCGAAAGTTTGCAGGCTGGTTCTCCAGTGAGGGCAAACTGAGGCCAAACCAAACCAAATATTTCAGGTTTTATTTGCTATCAGGAGTCGGGACAGGAGAATTGCCACAATTCTTGTAGACACAGCCCACAAAACGTTGCTCATAAATTAGTGGAGAATGTAGGGGTATTGCCATCCATCCATCCAGGATCAGGGAGGTCTGGAGTTTGAACCCAGAGTGAGTCTGTCACCTGGACAGTTACATGGATTTTTCAGGATACATATGCCCTGTGGACAAACCCCAGCCCTCTGTAAATGTGCCTCCCCAGGTTTTAGATTCACTTTCAGAGGTGGATCTTTTGGATCCAGAAAGTAAAAATCCAGGGCAAGATTTTGTTTCAACCACGAGTTGAGTATAAAGAGTACGGAGTACTCGACTGGTTGGTTGAAACTAAATCTTGGTCTGAATTTTTACTTTCTGTTCCTGAACTCTCCACCTGTGCTCACATTTCAGTTAGTGGCAAGTTTACACCAGGGGCTGTAGGTGAAGTGATGGGATACCCATACAAAGCAGACAAAGCCGTCCATTTGGAGGCCCTTGCGGTTTAGGGTGTACCTGACCATGCAGCATGTTCTGTCAAAAGGGCCCGGGGCTGTAAATGGGAGCCACTCTCCAATGCTCGCCTCTCATGATTACATTAGCATAAAAGGGGCCAGAGTTAGCAGCTATATGTTTAAATTAACCAGAAGAGCAACTTTAGCCCAACAGGTTGTTGAAAACAAGTGTAATAATTTTAACTGGAAGGTTCTCTGCCATATGTACCTGAGACACAGAGACCATTTCAGAGTATTATTTCTTGTACCTGAGACACACAGACGATGTTATAGCACTGTTTCCCGTACCTGAGACACAAAGAAAATGCAAGAGTTCTGTTCCCTGTTCCTGAGACACAAAGACAATGCAAGAGTTCTGTTCCCTGTACCTGAGACACAGAGACGATGTTAAAGCATTGTTTCCTGTACCTGACATATCACGACAATGCAAGAGTTCTGTTCCCTGTACCTGAGACACAAAGACAATTTCAGAGGATTATTTATTGTACCTGAGACACAGAGATGATGTTAAAGCCTTGTTTCCTCTACTTGAGACACAAAGACAATGCAAGAGTTCTATTTTCTGTACCTGAGACTAAAAACAATGCAAGAATTCTATTTCCTGTACCTGAGACACAAAGACGATGCAAGAGTTCTGTTCCCTAGACCTGAGACACGGAGACCATTTCAGAGCATTATATCTTGTACCTGAGACACAGAGATGATGTAAGAGTTCTGTTCCCTGTACCTGAGACACAAAGACAATGCAAGAGGTTCTGTTCCCTGTACCTGAGACACAGAAACCATTCCAGAGCACTGTTTCCTGTATCTGAGACACAAAGACAATGTAAGAGTTCAGTTTCCTGTTATTGAGACACAAAGACGATGTAAGAGCTCTGCTCCTCATTATTGAGACAGAGTCAGCTTTAACAGCTTTGGTTTTTGTAATTAAGACACCTTCAGTTCACTGTAAGCATTTTTCTATTATGGAGAAATATAAAAGTTAGTTGCTTGGAATTTAGTTCCATGTAAATGGAAGAAACAGGAACAATAAAATTATGCGGTTGTTTTCAAAAGAGATGAATGCTGATTTGCTGATTTTGTCAAATTCATTTTTGAACAGAATGTCTCCTAACATGAACAAACGTGTATATAAGTCTCATGTTTGTAAGTTTGTATTGTATTGTGTCAGTTATTTCCCTTGTCTTGCACAGTAAAAAGAGCGGATCAGGATACATTTCACTGCTTGTTGTACCTGTATAACTTGCACGTGACAAATAAAGAATCTTGAATCTTGATATAATGCAAAACAATAAAGATACAATAATGTTGTATTTCATGGCATTCTAAATTCTAAATTTGGTTTTCTGTTTCTCCCTGTGACCTGCTGCCTCTTCCCAGTGGTAATAAATTAGCCTGTAAGGGACTAAATTTATCCACGGCACACAATTAATGTTCCCTGCGGAGAGGCCGGTATCTGTGGTCAAACAGATTTCGCTCTGGTGACGTCCCGCTCAGTCCAGGCTGCTCCAAAGCCCCCACCCCCAATAAGGAAGTCACACTGGCCCCATTCATAGCTGGGCTGAAAGACCTCTGATAAAAGTTCAATGCTTTTGTACTCTGTGAGAGTCTCCTTTCACTTTGCTTTTTAATAAAGCACCCATTATGACAATCAAGAGTTGAATCTATTAATTTACTCTGCTTTTATTAGAATACCTTCATTAACAGGCCATTTTACCTTAAGACAGACTGGGTGATATACGTAAGTTTAAGAATTATCACATCCAGACCTGGAATTACAGCTGGCAGTGCCAGACTAAAACTGGAGGAATTTAAAGACAATCTGTCCTCACAAATGTAATATTTAGTGGTGACAATGCAATATGTTTCCTCCCAGTATTATGATGCTTTGTGTTGTTCTGTCTTTCTGCATATGAGAAGCATTTTAATACAAGTATAAGCTTTATACCACTTTACTATGAGAAGAATGACGCTGTTTCACAAGTGATGCATATTATTAATCATAAATATTTTTTAAATGGCATGCCATTTCAGTTCATTAGCATGTGGGCATTCATATTTTGTTGCTCATTTAGTGTTTTATTTAACATATATTAAATTATGTAAATGTTTAATTTATAGAATTCACTAAGTAAGTTTGTTGAAATTATGCAAGTAATTAACATGACATCCTCAATACAGGAAAACGGCAAAAACCAAATCTGAGGGGGAAAAAACAGTGATTATCATTCATATTGTTCAATTAAATGTCATTTACGAGAAATATTGAATAAATTATTGCACAACTGTCAGCCGATTAGATCCTCTTGAGTTTTCTTTCATAGCTAACGGTGTTGAATATGCAGCTGAAAATTTAAAACAAATGGTTTTAAATGCCTCTAGAACAAAACGACTCTGGATCGTAGGTTTTATTGTTTATTTCTCTCCTTTTCTTTTGTGGTAAATACGGGCCAGCCCATTTGACCAAATCAATCAGCTTTAAATGCATCAGGGCTGATATTTTTCAACTCAGGAATCCAACGCATTTAACATGTGGTATTAGAATTGGGTTGCCATAGTGAAAATGATTTAATCAAGTTGGCTTTGCTCAAAGTAACAGGTAGCAACTGCCGAAAACTGCCGACTTCTTTTTCGAGACTCCCAGAAGATCGCAAGTTCAGATGGATAGATGTGAACGGCTTTTGCTGTGAGACAAGACAATGCAGGATTGCCTTCTTCCCACCTTCTACCGCAGCTTGTCCAGTACCGGGTCCTTATGAACCTGACGCCTGTCCCAGGTAGCACGGGGTCTACAAGACATGTTGTTTGACTGTAGGAGGAAACGGACGCGAACACGGAGAGAACGTGCGAATTCCTGCACGCTGTACGCTTAATCTCTATCAATTTTCATAACAAGTCTAGAGAAGCTTCAGGAAATGGCTTTTCGTAAACAAATAACTTGATGTAATGACAATAAGGATCTTATTTGGAAAGAATACCTCTGTGATACATGTAGGCCTATGTGTGCTTCCTCCAAGTTAAATTACCGGTTTTGCTTTTGAAAAAAATGAACAGTAATTTTAAAGCTAGGAAGGCCGTGCAGATATCACAGCTGCAGTAGTCTTTGGCTCGGCCATTTATTTTAGACTTTACTGTACCGCATGCACCGCACCTTAAGTCTGCTGTCCCTCTCACGTAGTAAGGTAGATAATGGCAGAATGCTGTTACACTACAGATGTTATTTATTTATTTTGGAGTGGTAGTGGTAAAAACAAGTGACTCATTCATGGACTTCGGCCTTGACGTTTACCACAGTCTATACCTTTCTTTTAGAAACCTGTCGTGAAAGGCGCTATATAAAAATACATTGACTTGAATGGCAGAGCAGCCCATATGGAGGTTTAAATGCATCTGGTGGCAAATAGGCTCCTGACCTGGGATCAGCCAGATGTGCCCTTTCTATCCCAACCCGCTCTGCTAATCAATCCATGTAAAACAACGTGAACAAATCAGGAGACTGCAGGTCAGGCAGTTATGGTGTGAAAGCACATGATTGTACCCTTGTATCCAGGAGTCGTGATAAATATGCGGAGTATAAAATACCTTTGATCTGGTTATCTGGGGTTACTGAAATAAATTGGGAATGGGCACAATCTGGCTATATGTAATAACATACTAATAATATTTATGTCATAAGAATTTATTCACCAAACCCTCAGATGGACACGCCCACCAAGTATGCTAACAAAGCACTTCTAAACGAGAGGAAGCCCATCACCGACCCGTCTGCCCGCGCTCAGGCCACCGATGCTCGCCACCGCTGTGTTTGCAATTTGCTTGCGCATTACCTGTGGAGTTCGCACAACAAGTTTAATTATCGCCTCAGCCGCACGCCGGGTGCCCTACAAGAGTCTGAGGAAGATCGGTTATTAGCCCGCGGTATGGCTTGGACCAGAGTCAGACATCTGTGTCTGAAAATAGTCAGGGAGAGACATTTAGAAAAAGGAAACCGGAGGGGAGAATCTTATGACAGTACACAGAAAATGAGACATGGGAAATACTGTTTTATTATTTGTTAAATATTAAGCTTTTATTTAACATTAAAATACCATGTTGCCAAACAAGTAAAGTGGTCTGGGAAATATTGTTAATCGCTAAAGAAAATTTAATGATAGAAGTAAAAGGAAAATAGGCCAGCTAATTGGATATACAGACACTCCACACTGATCGAGTTCCGTTCCTAGGACTATGTTGTTAAGCGGCTTGGTCGATAAGCGAAGTGTTGCCCCTTACCAATATTTCAGGCATACTGTAATGGTAGTGGGATCGTTTAAACTATCTTTAGATATAGTTTAGTCACCTTTGCACCATTTGTAATATTTACAAAATAGTGGAAATCAGCTGTGGTGTAATACATTACTTACGTTTGCATACTGCAAATGTAATGCGAGATCAGGTGCTTGACGCTGAGACGCCGCGCTGCCAATTGCACAACCAGCATTCTCATGCAGCGTACAGCAGCGACTAGATGGGGGAGCTGGTCCTAAGTCCGGGCAACAGGTAGGTCATTAAGTGAGGAGTGTTTCTGTTTGGTTGGAGTATTTAAAATGTTTTAAATGACATCTACTGAGGTGATGTGGCTTAGCAGTTAAGTAGTTATGTTAATTTGCTCTTTTAAAGGGTACATAGCAGAAAGCCAAAGGAGACTCCAGTATAACCTTGGAGATTGGAACTTGGAGCTGAGAATGACGTCACATACGAGTTTAACGTGTTCCAGTGCAGCAAGGCGGAAAGCCATTTAAACATTTAACAATACCAGGGGCCCCTTTCAAAAAGCAAGATTTCTTTCTTAGCCGAACTTGTCGGACAAAATGTACCTCAGTTTAACTGGGCTTTATCTTTGTTAACTTACATTTAGTCTGGATTTCCTTGAATTGGACAAATAATCTGATTAACCAAGCGGTTAGCTGTTAGCCATTGTTAGCAATATCAGTTGATAGCAACACATCATGTGTTTGGCGCATAAAACTCCATAGTAAGCCGTCCACAGATATTGTGTGTACGACTGATTTAATGACCCACAAATAAGTGGCAAGTGCTAATAAACAGCATAAAACTACAACTTTCACTTCTGTTGATGAAAGGCTGCAGCCATCTTGGATTTTGAGCTCGGGGTTTTGTCGATTACTCAAAGTTCATGAGTCGAAATTCCAACTTGAGGGGGTGTTCCAGTTGAAATTTCCAACTAGGAACTTGGAGTTTCCAAGTCACGAGTCCAAATGGAAAACAGCATTACTCTGATTTGTCAGTGGACGTGTTATTTTGATGCCATGTTTGACATATGATGTCATCATTCAGACTAAAAATATTGTACATATTTTGTTCCAGTGCAGTGCTGACAGTGGACACATTTTACCCAGTCACACGCATCCAGTGTGCATGGTTAATGTTAAAGAATCAACTGTTTCCCCTCCCTGTCACACGTGATCAGAGAGAGGAAGCACCTGTTTCATACAAGTCTAATAAACAACATAAAAGCCCAAAATATCATCTTATTTAAACTATTACATGTAAGCCAGCCACGCTGTCACATGCTGTTTATGTAAGCACTTGGCGTGTTGTGTGCTGCTCATGCTGGGGCTCTGCACGTCAGCCATAGCCGAGCATATATCATATATCTGAGCTATCAGCCATGATTTCCTGTGAATCAATAGAAAGAATAAATAGCTAAATTGTACAGGTGTATGATGTATAGCCTGACAACTTAATTGCATCTTCGTTCTCCCAGAGTTCTCAGGTTTCCATGGCAACCTCTCCTGAGGCAAAATAGAGTGGGAGAATGAACAGGAAACCACACATTGTTTTCAAGGAGGGGTGATTTCTTCTTTATCTTTTATTTTTTTAAGCGCAATAACTCTGGGTCTCAAATGAGCCATTCACGTCACTCAAAGTGTATTGGATCGCACTCCCTCACTGCCCCCCCCAAAGTCAGATAGACGATCACAGAACAGGTCGGCGAGAAAACGGTGATTCCTAAAGAGCAGGTCCGCACCACTTCCTCCGTCCGCCCCTTCGCTTTTACTGCCCATCGCCACAGCTCATAGTCCGGAGACCATTGCAGTAGACAGATTAATGCCCTGCTTTTGCTGAAAAACAAGGGGTGGAGGATGAAATGACCAAACTGGTTTTGGGGGGGGGGGGACAGTAATTGAGATTGATGGCCGGTTAGAAGGTAGATGAAGATGGAGGGCTGGGTGGGGGAATTGGGAGCAAGATACAGTGGATTGTTGGAAAGGATGGAAAGGAAACTAAGGAGGAGACGTGGGAGGAGGCAGGTTGAGGCTACGTGGGGGGGGGGGGCACTGAGGGAGGAGACGTCAGCGGAACAATCCATCAGCAGAAGAGAGTGAAGGGTCGTCTCGGGTGACCATCAGAATGAAAATGTAACTGAGGAATCAAAGAAGCAGGTAGAAGAGTGACCAAGGTAACATCCAACTATACAGGCTTTCGAGGGAGGCCCATGCAGGAATGACGTGGGGAGGCAATGCGGAAGATAAGTTAGCCGTAGCTACCCGCTAATTAATACCCAAGCATTAGCTTAAATTGGTGGTGGATATGGAAGCCAATCCATGGCCTTTGGAACTGCCACCGGGCCGAAGGACCTTCCGAGGGCGACAGCACCTACAGCAGCAATGACAGATTCTCAGCACGCAGAGTGAACGCAGTACCGTGGCACATCTGGCGTCGGCCGCCACTGCTGTGTGTAATAACATGATTCTCCGACCCGTCAGATACAATCTGTCTGCCAAGTTTGCGGACAGCCACCGTGGCTTTAACAAGGCCTGCCGCTCCTCCCAGAGGCACTGAGGGTTATTAAATTAAAGTCAGATAGAAGACTTCATAACTGAATCGTACTTGATCGGCCTATGACAAATCTTAATGATTTTCTACTTTAATTACATACTGCGGATTTGTCCAGATATTCTGCGATCTCAGACAGTTAGGATCACAAACGGTAATCCAATTTAAGATTAATGAGTTCCAGAGAAGGCAAAATGGAAACAGGCTGCTTAGAAAAGTTTGATTTGTTTTAGGAAGGGGGGGGGGGGCTCACTGTATTATGCTGGTTTTATCACCTACTGGTATGAGACTGAGGAATAACAAACTGCATGGCAGGCAAAGCAAACCAGATCCATTTCTAATAGCATGAATGTTGACCATATCCTCGGTTTGGCAAACAGAGATGGATGACAGGACATTGCAAACGTTTCAGCCCCAAGAAACACATCACTAGTCAGCACTGTTATACTGACTCATTAGTTAGCCTATTCTGTAGATGCCCAGTGCTTGTGTTATACTGGTGTGTTCAATTGGGTTTCTATAGCTGCCCTGAGCTGGACTGGTATGTTGCAGACAAGGCTCCCCTCATTCTTAGCGTTTGGTATTTGCATTCTCTCCTCCATTCCAAACAGAACTTCTGCATTTGCTTACTTGGGTTTATTTTTGCTCATTTTACTCCTGTCCTGACGAAAGTGGCACTGTAAACGGTGGCCCAGTCCATTCCAAGAATCCAGAGGTTCTGTACATCATTATAGTTAATTATCGTGTATGAGTTCTGCTTGGACCGTCAACTCAAGAATGGGATCCAAACATCATACTAGTGTCACCATCCTATTTAAAAAAAAATGCTGTTGTCACCAGCCCTTTAGACTATGAATACTGTGCATTCTGAGGATGCACTAATAATATTTATTAGAGGGCAGTTTGTAAAGAAGGAGAACTGAATAATAAATGTTGCGTAACTGAATCTGTTTCATGACTGTTTAATTCGCCATCAGCAGAGAACACTGCTAATTATAACACTTCATGGCTGAGCATTTGAAGTGCAACTGGCTGGCTGGCGGAGCTGGAAATGTCCTCTCACTTGCCATTGCGGGTTTCAGAAAAGAGTCTTTTAGTGCATAATTAAACAAACTTCACTGGGGAAAAGGATGTGAATGTATGCGTGTGTGTGGGTTTGCACAAGAGGAGGTCTTCAAAATGTTCATGGAAAATACATATAAAAAAATAAACTATTACTAACGTGTTATAAGATGACTGAACGGGAGCCGACTAGAGCCATGAAAGACAGAGGAGGCATCAGTGTGAAGGGGATCTCCATCGTTCTGTACCTTCTGCTAAAATTAAAGTAAGAACAAACATCAAATTCATGGTGAAGCTTGGGTGGAAGACCCAGGACTGCCTAGGTTTAATTTAACAACTGTAGCAAGTTTCACTAATTTCTCAGTTTCTGGGTATTTGCCTGTTTTTTTTTTTTGCAAACTCCAGCCTGGCTCTTCCCTGTTTAATGAAGGGCTTCTTCCTTGCTTTATGGGACTTCAGTCCTGCTTCTAGGAGCTTGATACAAACTGTCCTAGCAGTGCACTTCACAGCACTTGATATTTGCCATTCATTTTGAAGGTCATCCTCCAATTTATGAGGCAGTCATCCCTGGTGTTAGAAAGTCGCTTCCACCCTTTACCTGGCTGGTTTTTTGGTTATTGCCTGTGTCTCCTGCTTCCCCCTGTTCTTGTGTCCAGCTGTCTTAGAAACTTTGAGCCTGGAAGCAGCCTGCCTCTCAGTGTAGCCTTCTGCCATGCAGCAGGACCAGAATTAAACCCAGATTTTAAAATGCAGATGTTTTAAAAGTATAGAGTCATCTAATTTTTTTTCCAGTTCTGTGTGTATGTGTGTTTATAGCCTCTACCATGAGCCTTGAAACAGAACAATAATGATTGTGAAACATAAAACCTTCGGTTAAGTCCATCTGTCATAGACAACAGAGAGGCCACAGCTGTGGATGGTTCAGCTGTCTAGTGCCATTAGAAAACGTAAGAGCTGACAACCTGAACAACCCTAAGAAAAGAGGTCTGGTGTTATATCCCTCACTGGTTATCTGCTTCCTCTGTCTCTTTAACATTGATTTTCCCAACTCAGAAGAACATATGGAGGCAAATTAGCACAATGGAGCTGCCATTAAGCATATATTATGTTACGCCATCCACTATTTTTCCCTGTGCAGGCATCTTCCAAATTTCGGTTGACACAGTACTTAGTTTAAAAATGATAGGACCCCCCTTGACCCCTTGTGTTGACCTCCACACATCCATGGCAATTGACGCCGTCCAGCCACTAAGTACAGACTTCAGTCTGTACTGTTACTGGCTGTCGCCGTGGCAATGAATGTTTAGTCTGACTACGCAAGCAGTAGGATGCCCAGCAACCTGTGAGTCTTTATCTGGAACATTCTTGCGTTCTCACGCACTCGTTTGACATCATCATCCATTGCTAAAGTACAGTTCCAATACTCGTGAACAGAAATACAGAGGATGAAGTCCTCAGGAGTGTTTCTCAATGCCAAGAATGCAAAGATCGTACTTGTGGTCTTGGCAAGACCGGTCTTGCTAACTCGCCTCCCAAGAACGAACTTGCCATACAATGAATCGAGCGACTGGTCCAGTTTGGCGAGGATGCACCCGATGTATCCTTGATATAGGGCGGGGCAAGAACGACATCCTCAGTACTTCCGTTCTTGAGTAATGGGCGTGGTCTTTGGCGATGGAAGATGACCTAAAAAGGGGTAAGCGAGAACACGAGTACGGTCAAGTAGGGATATTGAAAAACGCCCCAGATGTTGATCTTGCCCAGTATCATGGATGCGTCGGTTGCATCCTCGCCAATAACAACAATCCCATGGTCCACGGAATCCCAAGTTTATTCTTTGGAGGCAAGTTAGCAAGATCACTCTTGATAAGTACACACAAACAATCTTTGGGTCTTTGGTATTGATAAACACCCTGCATCACTGGATTCAGGGAAGACACTTTGCCTTTTATATAGACTTATATATAAGATTATTTATTTCACATCTTTTCTCGTCTTATTCCTTTCTTATATAACAAGACGGAAGGTGGGAGCATGGGGGTTGTCATGGTTACCCATGCATCCAAACAAGTAGGAGGTCCCTAGTTGACACATTTATCCAGAGAAGCTTATGCAGGGCCAGACCACACATTCCCATATCCTATTTTTAATCTGACCAAGCTTTTGGTCAGCAGATAACCTCTATGCCACAATGAGTGAAACTGGAGCCTATAAATCTGTACGCCTGATAAACATAACCTGCTTTTTCAGATCATGGGTTTGAAACAATAAGTATTTTCATTAAAAGTGGCAAATTTCCTTTGCCATCCACACGTCAGATCTAACAGAAATGTAGCAGATAGAGTTAATTTGAGGAGAGTTACCTAAGCAAGCTTCACCATTATGTAGCATAACGTCTGCAAAACGCTATCATTGTGTACAGATGCCTCTTTTCCAATATGCTTTTTTAAATTAGGAATTGGCTATGCTTGTTTAAAGGCTTTCAGAAATGTTTGCAATTATTTAGCAAATTAAATCTAATTAGTCAATTTGAATTCGGAGTTGTAATGAAGACAGTAATGGAATTACTTAAACTGTTAGCTAATGTGCTATTTGAACGCATTCACTGCAGATATTCAGCAAATATCCAGCTGTAGGTTTCAGAAAAGGCATGAAATGCACCAAAAGACGCGGGCTGATTTCCATAAGGCAGGGTACTAAACGGCCCTTCAGGACCCCCACACAGCTCAGACCTCCCTGCTTTCTGTAAGACTTGCTCCATTCAGGATGGCAAACAGAAAAAAATGCGAGGCAGGAATGGGAAGGTGGGGGATTTTATCTGTCCGAGGGTTTAACAGAACTACGGCAAGAAGGTGAATGGGTGCTGTGTTCTGTGGGCTGAGAGACCCGCAGATGTCTGTTTTATATTATTAGAGATTAGTTACAAGTGAATGAAGGGGCTCTACTAGGTCAAGCCCGTAAGCGTCCTCCCTCACACTGGGCTGTTCATATGAGTCTCTTCTATGCCACGCTATCGGTGATGATTGCGTAACACTGTTCCCCAAGTCCCTCACTGTGTCTATCCCACAGTCCTCTGAGAATCTCTCTCCTATAGAAATATCAGCAAATCTATATATAAAACTAATTGGCTTTTTAATAACTCTACAGCAGACCCTATAGTCTTTCTTGTATTGCTAGATGCAGAGAACTTTCTAAAATTCAGTTAGATTCAAAACATTAAAATAGAGAAGAACCTGGTATATTATTAGTTTATCCTGCTGTTACTGTAGGTCAATGCCAGCTGTCACTGTAATGACATTAAACCTATATGTGCACAGAAACTCTAATGGGTTTAGGGGGCTCGACATGAATGGTCTGAACAAATATAGGGCATCAGGACTAGTGATCGGTAGTCTTTAGGAGTACTGGAGCATCCATATGCATGACGTTTTCCTAACTTTGTAGTACTAGGGACAGGTTACATAAATGCTAGAGAACCTCTCCCTGCTGAAGCAGACATTCTGGGGCTGATGCCATCAGGGCCTGCCGCCTTGAGACGGTCATCTTGATTCTCTTCTAACCTGAGATGCACAGACCCCAGATAGAGGTAGAAGCTGGGCAGTTAGAAGGTGGACTTTTTGTGTGGAAGGTTTGACCAAGACTGGTATGACCCAGTTCAGTCATCTTCCTATTGTAGAGGTATTTGATAGTTTTGTGATTGATGACAACAATGAACTGTTTTCCATGGAATAATTACATTCATTCAGAAGATGATGTAGTCAGTGATACAGTGAGAGATCACACCGAGGTTCTCACCATAGAGCCTGCAAAACACTCACAATATGCTGCCTCTAAAGCCTCTGAACAAGGAGCTCGAATTTGGTGACCAGGTGTACAAGACTGTGGTCTGACTGGCCAAGGGAAAGAAGGTGTGCTCATGCACACAAACCAAATCTGAGGCTCAGAATGCTACCATGGGAACGGAAATGAGGATCTTCACTCTCTGAATGTCTCCCCCCGTTAGCTTCTGACACATTAGCTGTTCTATAACATCTTCTATAAGGAGACGTGGTATCTGCAGCTGACACACAACAGGAAGTGGAGTTACTGCACATTAAAAATATAAATAAGTTCCAGCTGATTTGATAACTGTGTGTTAACTGCAGGCTGTGTACAACAAACAGATGATGAAAGAATAGGGCATAAAATAAGCTGAACATTGACTGATAGGAAAGTGCGAGCAGCCCTTTTAGTCCTTAAGTAACCCTTCTGACATGAGCATCTGCTTCTCCTTCAACTCCTCCAGTGCTCCATTTTATAAAGTACCTTTAATCGGTTGCACCTGAGTATGATTATCCTAAGAAGCTCACGCTCAAGTATGCAATCCTGTAGCCCCACCGCAGGCTTTGCTGTAAACCACACGAGGCATGTCTCACAAATATGTTACTAAGGCAACGTCAAACCCAATATAATGCATTGAATGTGCCGGAAAAGTAAAGCACAGGGGACACGATAGACTCCCCTGTGGATCGTGGGAGTTTTATTTACACAAAAATGTTCTGAGGGCAGAAGGAAAAATGATTAGTTCAAAGAGATAACCAATCAGATTGTAGAGGAAGGGGGTCCAAGGTACTAGGGGAGACTGGACCAATCAGATGTCTTGGTCCTGCCTCCTGCAGTTGCTTGGACCCACCTCCTCTAGAATCTGATTGGTTATCTTTATCCTACAGGATGTATCTGACAGGCTGTCCTTCACAAACTCTCCGGTAGCTGTCACAGGATTGGGCAGGTGTTACTACGTGTCACTTTTTCTAACATTGGTAAACAACTTACATTAATATTGACATTGTCCCACCCAAGGCAAAATAAATTTTTACTCTTACTTTACATTTTTATATCATTGGAGGTAGGGAGGTGATTTAACGTAATTACCTACTGAAGAAAATGTTGTGGAATTGGGTCTGAGAGGGCTTTTTTGAGGACAATACAGCACCATGGGAAGTTCTAGCTTTACATGGATAAGCTGGGATCTTGTCGCTCTAGGATTTATATTTCTACACCGGATAGAAGTTCTGTCATTGGATGCCTGTCAATATTATCTGTCTACTAACCATTCAGAATGTCAGTAATGACTTACATGGTGGCAATTGTGTGCTGTAAAATTTTTCAGGCCGAACACAGGGAAGATGCCGCAGCAGTAGGCTTTGACTGACAGGAGAGAGAGCTTTCATTTGTCCCCGCGTTTTCAAAGGGGATAAAAGAGCTCAGGAGGACAGGGATTACGAATAAATGAGTTTCCTGAGAGCAAATGGATTTTTTTTCCTGTACAAGCCAGCAATAACGGGGGTTTAAACGGCAATAAACATGCTCAGTCAGGCTAAATGAGCAGCGCCGTCAGGGCCCATAGTCTCCGCCATAGATCGCCCTTTCCCTGGGAAATTTTTCATGGTTCTGGTTAGCTTTCTTGAAGCATGTTTCCACACACATCGGGAGGTTGGAGAGTTGGTTTGTAGTCCTCGATCCTGTTCATAAGTCTGATTTTTTACATTTACTGGAGAGACTGAAGCTTTACTGGGGAATTGCTAGTGAGAAAGCTTTTGTTTTGTGCCACCATCATATGTTCAGACCTCCAAACTGTAGAGGGCGAGCTGCTTATCTGTCTCATCCCCTTTCCTTTGTGCTCAAATGGTTACCTAACCTGCCAGATTAATAAATGGACCTGTCTAAGCCAACACTCTGTTCATTCAGAGACTAAACTGCATTAAGAAGGGCGACAGAAGGAGGACCATATATATCTATTACTTTTATTTTCCGTTAAAGTTACATGACTCCCCCTTTTCGAGTCTTTAAGCTAAGCAGATGTATGGTTTGTTCCAAAAGAAAACCATGCTGCAAAATCCACTGCCATGATTATGCTTACAAGGAGTCAGAGCACGGCAGAGCAGGAGGTGGGCGGACGAGGCTTCACAGTCCGTTGCTTTTCTCGTCTTAATTAAAAAAGTCATCATGACCATCTTGTTGCAGTGGACCCTTGTGCTGGTCTGCGCAGCTTTTCATGGGCACAGAGCTGCTATGCCGAAGTCCAGAGACGAGAAGAGTTTACTTTTCATATGGATCCAAAGGCTCAAGCACTGTGCTAACATGTAGAATTGGCCGTGACACGCATCGTCAGTCAAAAAAAAGCCCCTTTTGACCTGTTTCACCCTCGTCTGAGTTACACCAGCGCGCCGATGCACCGTCCTCCCTACCGCTGGTTAAAAGGAGGCTTAAGATAGCGGCGGCTTTGAGGGAAGGAGCGGAAAAGAAACGGGAGAAGCTTATGGTTGCTCTGGCAACGACCCCCCCTCCCCCACACCCGCCTCCCATGGCACGTTCTTCAGAGGACTGAAATAATGAGCAGAGACACAGAGGAGAATTAATGCCCACGCCACGGGCCCCCGCCGCCAGGCTTCCCATCCCGGCTGCACCTCGCTCTCTCGCGAAGGCTGGTTAGCCTCTTCCTTATTAGTTCGCTCTCCCGATGCCGGTCTCAGATTTAATAAGCTTATAAAGCAATTTTCTTTACAGAACCTTTACAGCCGTATACACGCTATAGAGTCACTCTGCCCCAAGCTGTGAGTTTTCATTTGGGAGGTTCATTTGGGGCCTCCGCAGGACTGAGACGGATACGTCGCCTGCACGGGCCCCATCCAGTATCCTCACAATGGAACCAGCAAATGAAACGTTTTCTCTCCCCCTCCCGCTGACTCTTGCTCCTTCTCCTGCCAACGTTTCCCAATATGGAGCCTTTCCCGGGTAACTTCCCAAAAAAGTTTTCGCACAAGTAAAAAAACACATTTTGAGAGTGTGAAACGCGCTTTGTCTGATTGTGCTGCGTGTAAGAGGGATCGTGAGCATGGCAAGAGTAAAAAGTGATGCTTAAATGACGTTAAAAGCAAGGAACAAGCTTCAGAGATTAATGAGAACTATAGAACCACACAGATGGAAAAAAACTCCTCTTACAAAGTCCTAATTATGTCTGCTAAATGAGGTGAGAATTGAAACCTTCTGTTTTGTGCTAATCTGCAGGGTATCTTCTTGACTTTGATGATGATGTGCTGCGAATTTGTTTATTTTTAACATCTGATTTATGGAGGATATTACCAACTCTGTCCACAGGCTACGACGAAGGGTGGAGATTTCACAAAGAAAGACCCGCTCATGCACGCAGGGGGCTCCGTTTGCATCTTCAGTGCAACGCAAACACATTCCAGCTCGAAAGAGTTCACAGCTGTGTGCCAAACTTCGCCTCCTGCATCAAAAACTATTTTCGCTTGCAACCTACACAAACATTCCACATACAATGACTGACTGCTAAGAAAAATGCTTCCTGTTTTCAGGTTTTTTCCTTTACAGCATAGCTGTAAAGTCACTATATTCCCAGATCAGCGAGCATCTAACCTTTCTACAGACATTTATTAATGTAACATTGTTATCATTTATTAAAATAGACAAACTATTACATTATGAAAATATGGATCTTAACATATTAACATTGCACTGAAACCTTCCTTTTAAATACTCAATCTAAGGATAAAACGTATTCATCATAAATCTTATATAGAGCCTTTGACTTAAATATATATGTACCTATAATCCAGATTTTTTTTATGAAACACACGCTTTCTTTTGAGTGTAAAGAAACACAAAGGCTGATGCTGACTTAAAATGTCCATGGGAATTTCCAGTTTGTGGTAAATCCAACTATTCTAGAGGAAATCTATTTCCCTGCTGTGTGAGGGTATATTTATTATTAACTGTTTTAAATGTCTCCATATAGCTCTACATTTGATGCCTACACGTGGATTTAGGTAAAATGCGCTTGCAGGAATTATACTTTCAAGCAACTAGAGGCAGAACCAAGACATCTGATTGGTTGGTCCTGCCTCCACTACAATCTGATTGGTTATCCCTCAGAACCAATCATTTTTCATTCTGCCCTCAGAACATTTTTGTGTAAGCAAAACTCCCATGAGCATAAAATGCCTTCATGTAGATATCAAGACAGATATGTATTAAACATCAAAGTTTACCTTCATGCATATCCTCATTTGATGCTTTATATATGTCTAAATTTGATGCCTGCATACATCTCAGAGTTAAATACCTTTACAGAAGTCAATGTTAATGGCATTTTAACCTAGGCTTTAGAGTAGGTGATTTTTATAGAAAAATGACCATTTCCTTCTGCAGATCACTATGTATAAGATACTAGCTATGCCCAGGCACCCTGAAGCTTCATGCTGACTTTCAGCAATTTCTTTACGAAAAGCCTGATAAGGCTTAGCTGAGCGGTAATGTAATTTTTCCCCATTATGTAACAATGGTGATCAAATTCCTGCAACTAAGACCAAGAGAGTGATGGAGTTCTAAGCTTGGAAGACGGTGGTAATAGTACAAAGAGAGAGATGGATCACTGTGCCCTGGATAAACAGTTATTCCAGAGAATGTATAGGAAGCACCATGGGTACATCAGATATAGCCCAGGGAAAGTGATGAAGCTCTGGAGATAGAAGCTAATCCACAGAGAATGATGGAGCTCAGTACCCTGGAGACAGAAACTAACCTACAGATAATGATGAGGCTTCCTAGACTGGAAACATAAGCTAACACACAGAGCTCAGTGTCCTGGGGACAGAAGCTAACCCACAGAGAATGATGGAGCTTGGTGTCCTGAGGACAGAAACTAACCCACAGAGAGTGATGGAGTTCAGTGTCCTAGGATCAGGAGCTAAACCACAAAGAATGATGGTGCTCAGTGTCCTAGGATCAGAAGCTAACCCATAGAGTATGATGGAGCTTGGTGTCCTAAGGACAGAAGCTAACCCACAGAGAATGATGGAGCTCAGTGTCCTGGGGACCGAAGCTAACCTTCTCTGGGAGAAAGAGGCCTTTTCCAGAGGGAGAAACAGAGGTCTATGGTCTGGAAACAGAAGGTACCTCAGAGAGGAAATCATAGGACTCCCTGCACTGAAGACAGTTGCTACACACCCCGGAAGAAAAATCTAAAACTGGAAGAGAATGAAGGAGCTCACTACATTGAATACGGTAGCTAGCCTAAAGCCTTAAGCCAGTGTTAAACAACCGTGATCATTTCATTACTTTCCCATCAATCCATAACTTAAGAACTACTATGAAAAATTGTAGCTGGTAACCTTCAGGTTCCCCGCATTTCCCTACTGAGAAACACAAGGAAGGACAAAAGAACACAGACCTTAGGCTGTGTTAAAAATCGATTCATGAAATCAATCTCCTTTCCCATTCTTTTGTGGGGTTTTAGTGCAATGAAACGACAGAAGTAAAGTCCCTGAGGTAATTGCCCATACGTGGTGTCATTGAAATACACAGCAGATTAATAAGAATGGACACAGCACTCTCTACATCAGTCAAGTGCCCAAAAAACTCATAAAACTTTATTTTTCTGGTACAAACCAAAATCTGCACTAACTGGTCCAGGAACTAATCCATAGTGGAATCCTTAAAAAGAGTCATAATGGTGCAATTTTCACTTTTTAACCTATGATTTTTGTGCATTTTCCTTCCAAAGCCGAAGCAGGGTAACAGATCCCATTCCTGTGTTTGATACTCAGGGTATGAACCCATACTGAGGCTGTGAATATTGGTGCAGGGAGGAGCTTGTGATTGCCATGTGCTGACCATAGCTAAATAAGTAAGCTCACTTCCTCTGAAGCACACTTTGTACTCCATTAGATTAAACTGGGTAGAGACAGACAGTGAACAGAGGTCCCCATATGCATCAATATGGGTCTGAAGACATAGCGGAGAGTGCAGGCCCTTAATCCCCCCACCATCTACAGTCAAATTATAAAGGGAACAGAACCAGACCACTGATGTTTTTGTCCTTAACCACCATGCAGCTGCCCTTCATCTTAATGGAATGTATGAGCTTCCTGATCAAAATGCATCTACTCTCCAGGCTGACTTTGCACGGCTGACCGCTGAGTGCGGCTGCAGCTGGCTAAGCTCGCGGCCGCCGTCATCACTGCCCCCGCTCAAGATATGCTGGGTCCAGTCCATTAATGTGCCTGTTCTGATGACAGCTTAGACACCTTTAATTGTCCTTCAGCTTTTCAACAGGGCTCCAATACCATGGGGGTGCTAGTTACATATTTTAGTCCCACCCCCCCCCCCCCAAATTATTGCCACTGCCAATGCATGAGCACATTCACCACAGCTTGTTATAGAATTTAATCCCGAGGTGAATTATTCAAGGAAGACAGAGAGGCTGAGTAATAATGGAAGTATCACTTTAAATATTTAGCATCTGTTCCATCAAAGTCTGAGGAGAATAACCCATGCCCAGATGGAATGGGATGTTTGCATCACAGCCTTGGTCATTTTTAATTGGATGGGACAGTCTAATGGTAATATCTGATTGGTCTCCCGTACACCCCACCCAATAGGTCCTGCTATTCCACGCATCAGATATTACCTCACAACATAACAGCTTTTTACCTTAATCAATTATGAAACTGCATTATGTTTTATAGCTTTGATATGGAAACTGAGCTGCCTTACTCTCAGTACTAGACTGCAGGATTTCTTTATCGGCCTTTGCTTTTCTATGCGGTGTGTTTGTGAAAGTGCTACTCTAGATCTTTCATTTGTCTTCTCATGTTGTTGTTGTCATTGCTATATACTGCACTGTGCTTTATAACAAAATTATGAATTTTATTAATATATTTCTTTCTGCATCATATATGTAATGGGACAAACTCCTAATGTCAACAATAATAATAAAGAAATGTATGAAAAGCAAAGCCGTCGGAGGTTCTCTTGTGTTAATCTCGGAGCTGTCAGTCAACTCCAAGTATGTAATATCTTCTCATAACAGCAAAGTTCATCCCATAAGATGAAAGTAATCAAACCAACGGATAGCATGCAGAAGAAATGTCTGTAACGGCAAATAAAGGTGAGGGGCTGGGTTAAATTAAAAACAGCACAAGAAAATATTAATACAGAAACACTTATAGGTTATGGGAATACTTTGATTAAGTGGAGACGGATAAAACAAATGAAGCAGCTAATATTAGTGTTTTTACCATGGGGGGGCTCAATGTGTGGTAGTGATGCCTCACACCTCCAGGAGCTGCCGTTTGAAACCCGCTTCCGCTCTGTGTGTGTAGTTCGCATGTTTTATTGTATATTATGTGTATAGTCATGTACATATTAAATTGTGAGGGCGAAGTGTCCCCACAATGACACAAAAAATGGTCATTTTGACTTTGCGGAGACATTGTTTTAATCCCCACAAGGGGAAATGCGATTTTATAAAAATCTGTATGCAGGGTGTACCCCTGAACTGAGTATCCTACAATAGGCTCCAACTCCACTACCTGGGTGGGGATATGGGGGGGTGGATAAATTAACTATATTTGGGTAGGCAAACTAACTTCGCTGCTGGTATTCAGTGGTCACAGCCTGTTCTGTTTCCCTGGATTCACAACGTGAAACAAAAATGGTTTAGCTACTGCTTATAAGCTTACTTTGCAAATTGTATGCATATATTTCAGGTCATTAACATGCATTATACAAGACTAAAATTTTCCATGGGCTGTATGTATTAGCTATAATGTAAATTACCCTATATGTTATAATGTGTGTAAATTACCATAGAACGTTAACACATGTAAATTACTGGAGAACTTTAACACATGTAAATTACCTTAAAGGCTACATTACATGTGAAATATTCTGTGGGGTATAGCACATGAAAATTTCACTATAGGCTATGACACTAACATTTGTTCCTGCTCAGCTCCGCCCCCCCCCCCCCCCTCTCGGAGTCGATGCAGGAGTGAAGAGCATATCTTCCAGGCCCTAATGAGTGCTGTCATCCAGCAAAGTATCAGTGTGGAGTAGTGGAGTGAAATGTAGTGTAGCATAATAATGTATTGTAATAGTGAAATTTAGCATAGCACTATAATGTACCACAGTACAGTGAACTGCAGCATAGCATAGTAATGAACCACAGTACAATGAAATGTAGCATAGCATTGCAAAGTTTCATAGTATAATGAAATGTTGCATAGTGTAGAAGTCTGTAATTTTGTAAAATGCAAAATACCGCAGCAGTATAGTGACATAGTATAGAGGAGAGAGCTAACACTGAAGGACCATTTTCTTCATTTACTGTAATACTGATTCTCTTCTGATTGTATAAATCTCTGTGCTTTGTGATGTGTAATATATGCACTGAAAGATGTAAATGATGTCAGAAAGTGTTCTAGTGTCATCCGCAGCATTAGCTGTTAGCCTGGGTTCAATCTCATAACAGATGTCGCACAATAATTTAGTTACACTATGCAGAAAACACACTGCTTCCTCATATGAAGGCAAACATATATACACA
>JAODUD010000134.1:9378384-9392415 GCA_026784285.1 Stomatorhinus walkeri
TATAATAAAGATATCATTTCATCCATCTGTTTTCCATAGGAAATTATCCACCATAAGACTGCAGTGAGTCTGCAACCTGTCTCACCAACCAGACATATTTCAAATAGATGCGTGTTACATAATATTAGATAATGCATTTTTGAGACTGACGGTGATAAAGGTGTCCTTTTTCAAATGAATGTGTGACATAAGCTAAATAAAGCTTACATAATCTTTCAGTTTGCTGTCACATCCTGGATCCATTTGAAAAATGACAGAATGTAAGCAGACTTACTCTGGAAACTTGCAGCTGGAGTGCAACCTTTTAAGTCTCAGTCACATCACTCCCAACCTTAAGGTTGAAACGAAACATGTTTTAAGCGACTGAAAGATTTGTGTCCCATTTTGCTGGGATTCTAATTGGCATCTTTTATAAGTGAGGTTTCCACCCTCATTCGTCGTCTAGCGTCCTGCAGTTTTCCATGGCGTCGTGTGTCTCTACAGGGGTTGGCAGCCACAGTGTGACCCTGTCCTCCTCCCCGGCAAACAGAGGAATGGATTCTGGGTCCGCCAGTTCGTTTTTTTGTTCCTAATGACATTAAAAACGATGACGATAAAACATACCACTTTCCACTCAGAGGGTTATAGCCTAGCAGACCTAAAACTGAAGAAATGGTATATGTGGCACCAAACCGAATCAATCTGTCTCCCACCACCCCTAAAATGCTTCACGGTATAGCCACTAAGTGGCAGTGTGTCCCACAGTCATGGCGTGAGAGCTGTGACTTATGATCAGTGCAAATGAAGCATACTCAAAATGCACAAAGTATAATTCTTTCCACAGCGACAGATACTAACGCTATCAAGTATATTAGCTGCTTACATTTTCATCATTATTCATCCTTTGCAAGCTGGAAAGGGGAAGAGATGCCTGGAGGGAATGTACACACAGACACAGACAGACACACACATACACGCACACACATTTAGCACCACAGAGAAGCGCCTAGGCAGAGCCATTATTGTAGTGGACACAGACATTGGACCTGGGGAAGACATTTTTTTTTTTAAACCCCCACTGGGGTGGGTGGGAGTGGCTTCTAAGCTAAAATTACATTTGAGTAAGAGAAAGGGCTGTTAAAATTGTGTGAAAACCATTTGAGCCTTTAGAGTTAACGCTCTGTGTTAAATAAATAAATAAATAAATAAATCCCAGACAGTGATATGGCATGTCTGGTATTCTGGGTGCACATATTCACTGAGTGTCCGTTTTCCCTAACCACTTATCAAAGTATAGGGTCACAGTGAATCTAGAGCCTGCCCTAATAAGGAGACACACAGAGAGACAAAACACTATTTATAGGCTACAATTCATTTAACTGCATGCTTTTAAACAATAGGGGAAAATGTGGAGGAATCCCTTACTAACACAAGAATTCCAAATTAATTGTTCTGGGAAAGGCAACGAAACCCCCAACAGGTTGGGGATGGGAATCAAACACATAACATACTGGGGTTGGGTACCAAACACCCAAAATATTGGTGATAGGAATCAAATACACAACATGCTGGGGATGGGAATCAAACATACTGGGGATGGGGATCAAACACACAATATAGTAGGGATGGAATCCAAATACCCAACATATTGGGTGATGGGAATCAAACACACAAAATACTGGGGGTGGGAATCAAACACACAACATATTGAGATTGGGAATCAAATACACAACATTCTGCGGATGGGAATCAAACACAAAATATGCTTGGGATGGGAATCAAACATACAACATACTGGGGATGGGAATCAAACACAGAACCTCCTGTGTGTGTGAGGCTTTAGTGCATCATATCAAGGCACATTCACTTAATATAATTCATTCTTCCTACTATAGACTTGTTTAATCTCAGGCAAACTGTCATTTGGGGAGCAGAGATACACCAGTATAAAAATGCAAAAGCCAGGCAGTTTATGTGGCAGTTTTTTTTAATTGTTTTTCTCTTGGCCTAAATACAAAACTATAGGAAGCAAACGCAGTTCTAACAAGCATAAAGTTTATACAAAAAGTCATAATAGCAGTCTCTGATTAGAAAAACTTTCCAGTGCAGCATAAATAAAATAACTTAAATCTTTACTCAAGGAAAATCCATGTATCCATCTTCCATATCTGCTTATCCAGTGGAAGGTCGTGTATTGCCGGGAGCCTTTAGCTGGACCTTAACAATCAATGTCTGATTCAAAACAGTTTCCCCCTTGATTTTCGGCAAGAAGGATACAATATATGTGCACATATGCAGAGCCCACAAACAAGCACAATGACTCAGATTTAGCTGCAGCTCAGCAGCTAATCTGAGACTCGTTCTGCTGATGTTCGGGAATCTGTAGAGCATGAGCGGCCGCTGGTCGGGCAGAGACCTGCCACATTTTCACAGGAATATGTTCAGGGCTGACAGACAGGGAGAAGGAGAGCGAGAGGAAGCAACGGAGAGGGAGAGAGGAAGGGAGGGAGTGAAGGAGGGAGAGAGGGGACGTGAAAGCGAGACAGACTGTTTCTGACAGGAGGGATGTTTAGCCCCGTGGCACAGTGGGTACTCAGACTGCACAGCGGGGCCCCGCTCTGCATGGCTCCGTCACACTCTCACACACACTCATCACCAGATCCCAGAACAGATTTACAGACCTGAGCATGCATCATGGAATGTCCTGGGTAAAGGCTTATTGACATGAACGCCATCTTTCTTTTTGGGTATGTCCTGGCTTACGGGACTGTGATTCCACGTCTTGCTGATCCTGGATGTTTATGTCATGCTAGTATCTGTATATGAATGAATGGGGGAGGAGAAAAAATAAGAAATACTACTTAATACTACTACACCTATGTGATGACATGCCCTCCTAGGCCCTGCCCACACAGAGACACATACACGCAGCGATACCCTTTTGAATATGGTCATTTTCAGCAGACTGATCCAATGCAGTATTTCTGGTTCACTCTACATCCCTGTACAGGATAAGAAGGTAAGAAGGTATGAGGAATAGATGGATAGCTCCGGCTTGCATTGATACTTAACCAAAGTATGTGATATCTGTATTTTCAATAATGCCTGCGTAGGGGGCAGTAAGGTATTTAAAGGAATACTGAACACAAAGATTGATTTACTTACTAATTTGACTTGTGAAATTGTGATTGGGATGCCATGTACTACATATACCAGAAGCCGTATAAAACAAGAAATTGTGTAAGGGGGGGGGGGGGGCTTGGCTGTGGTAGGTAGGGAGACAGTCTGTTGACCTGCTCTTTCAAACTATTGTGCACCATCCGAAACACATAACTGCAACCAATGTCATTAATAAAATTCACAATCCATTCTAAAAGCTCTTTTGAGTCACGTGAATTACTCACTCCTATGCCAGGAGAAGGTTAAGCCCGATTCGAGAGCATAACAGCCAGAGTTTGTAGCATTGAAAGCTGATTTCTGCAGCGGAGAGTTTGCACAACTCGCCACATAAAAAATACCCTGCGAATGACTTTGAAAGCCGCACGCCACGAGGCCGCCTGATGAGAAGCTTGGAAAAGATCTTTCTTGCTGTGTATTCAGTGTGTCATTGCCAACATCTGACTTTCCAAAAGCATTACAAATAAAAATAAATAAACAGAATTTCTGTAACCCAAATGAAATTAGTTCCATTTACGCTGTTACAGAGTTTAGAGATCAACAACTTCATTAAGATAATAATTTCATTAGGGCTCAGCAGGATACCCAGCTGCCTGCAGGGCTGGGCTGCTCCTCTCCAGCGCTGCGTGACTTTCTGTCTTCTCCCAGGGCTCTTGCAGGCTTACCCCCTCTGTCCAAGGACAGGCAGTTCAGGTGAGCTGAAGGCTCTTAAACAGCCTGTATTTTGCCACTTTATCAGAGTGTGTCCCTTTCAATAGGCCACTGATCATATCAGTGCTTGCTGCATATGCAAACACTGCGCAAATGTATTCAAACCATAACTGGACCACATCTTCTGAATAGGAAACATATTCATGCTGTTTTGAAGCGTGGAAACCAAATGTGGAAAACAATTTTAAAACACAGCATGCTGTCATCTGAGTAAGACTTAACTAACTGTCTAAACATCTGCTCTATGACTACTGATGTCCTCACTTAAAAACTCTCGTTTTTAAATTTGTGCAACTCACCAATAACACACAAGCATGCCTCTAGTTACAGTTCCGTAAATAAACTGTACCATTAAGATAATAATTACACTACAAAAGTCATATCTAATGTAGTGCTTTAGTCACGGCCTTGTAAGCAACTTTGTAATTACAGCTTTACAGGAGAACCTGGCACCTCTAAACACTCGCAGTGGATGCAAGCATTTAATAACTGGCAAAACACCCGCTCTGCAAACGGATCGTGAGCATATGTTTTCGCAACTGGTGCGACTCCCCGAGGGATGCGGGTGTCAGGCCCATTTGGGCGGAAGGGAGCTGAAGAGACAGGCCCGATTGGACACAGCGCTCAGCTCTCCTGTAGGCTCCTCAGTGACGCGCGGAGCACATTACATCCACGCTCAATCACTTGTCAAAGCTGGATGGGTCATCATTAGATGATGAGATATGTTTTTTTTTTTACCTAATATGTATCTTAAGGAATGCTTCTCCCCTAAGCCATTCTCCCTGAGCTTGACAGTTCAGAATTTGAGCCACAAACCCTGCTCTTTAATCAGCCGTGATTTATGTTTGCTCTGGCTGACAATGACACGTGTGTAAAGCATTCGTTTAACCAGCATTCTACCTCAAGGCGTGCAGGTATCTCCCTGCTGTGCGCTAGCTTTAATGTAGCTTTCATTTAGCAGGCATGCTACCACAAGGTGTGTGGACACCTCCGCGCTGTGCAGTAGCTTTAGTTTAGTGTTTAGCCAGCATGCTACCGGAAGGTGTGCAGGTAACTCCCTGCTGTGCGACAGCTTTAATGTAGCTTTTATTTAGCAGGCATGCTACCACAAGGTGTGTGGACACCTCCGCACTGTGCAGTAACTTAAATGTAGCTACCATCTTGCTACCCTGCTATCACAAGTTGTGGAGGCACCTCTGTGCTGTAACTTTCATTTAGCCAGCATGCTATCCCAAAGTGTGCGGGCACCTCTGTAATGTACAGTAGCTTTCATTTAGCCAGTGTGCTATCCCAAAGTGTGCGGGCGCCTCTGTAATGTACAGTAGCTTTCATTTAGCCAGCATGCTACCCCAATAGTGGCCAGGCACCTTGAACTGTGCTATCTGGTTGCAGTAACAAAGCTTTAATTGAACATGTTTGAGCTGTAAACTGCATGAGTAACTTTGGACTAACCTTGGGAAGCAGCCAAATATCCATCTGTCGCTTTTCCATAATCCCTTGTTCAGTTACTTTGTGGTGACACAAAACTTATTCTAGGAATGGCAGGATAAGCACACACACTGCCACACAGCAAGGGACAGACATATTTTATTTTTTATTTAAAAAGAAGCAAAAATTGGGAAACCAGAGTATAAGTTATGAGATTCATATCTGCATTAATAGAAATTCTGTACAACAATAAATAATTGTTAATGGTTAATATGATAACAATAGCTTTAAAATATCACCTTAAATATATATTTATTGAAGAATGTTAATGTTACAAACTGTGAGCCATAGAACTATTTCAAAAAGGTATGGATCCTAAATCTGCCTCTGTCTCCTGCACCGTCTGGGATCCACCATCATCATTAAAGCCCAATTAAATCTTTATGAATCAGCTACTGTTAATGATAATTAGAAAGACAACTGCGAAATGAGGAGCATTAAAATGCATATGCAACGCTGCCTCTTGCAGTGGGGGAGGCTCTGTACTGCTACAGTGTTCACAGATATTTCCAGTCATTGCGCTTCACTAAGAAGGATAAGGATGCAAAGAGAGCAGGAAAGATGGCAGCATGAGGTTATATTTTAGTACAGGGTGACTGATATCTCACCACTGCATTCTCTATTTTCATGGCTTTATGCAGTCAGATATAAAACCAAAGTATCTAATACAAGTGACTAATAGCCACTCATTGTTTAACCCTTAGTGCTTGTAAATTGCCGTTCAATTTTTACATGCCACACCTGTTCCTTGTTTGCCCTGAATCCTTGTGATTGGTTATGATTCTCACCTGTCCTGCACTTGTTAGCTGTCTATTTAAGTGCCTGTTCTGCTTCTGTTCTTTGATGGTTCATTGTAGTTGAATGTGGTTGTGGTTTGTTCACGTGTTCATTGCTCTATTCTGCTGCTCAGTCCTGTTCCTGGAGTTGCTCAGTTCCCAAGTGTATTTGCTTTGTGATTTCTTTGTTACGTTCTCATTTCTCCCATTTCGTTTTGACCCCTTGCGGGCCATTTCATCTTGACCCTTCCCTGTTGTGTTCGGCTTTGCTTAATAAACCCCTTCTGTACCAGAGACGCAAGTGGATCGCCACGCTTTTTTCTGCCTGCACCTTGTCACGCTGTGAGAATTTATCACATTTCTGATGAACAATATTAAAATCCGAATTTAATATGCAAAACATTTCAATGAAACCAGGAAGCTTATATTTTATATATTGTTTGTGCATTTCAAATTTGTATAGAATGACTTGGTTGACACCCCATCCTGGGTGGTACACTGCCTTGTGCCTGTAGTCTTTGGGGTAGGTTCCTCATGACCCTGAATAGGATTAGTGGTTACAAAAAAAGGATGGATGGATGGAATGACTTGGATTTATACTCAGGCTCTCAAGGCTTTGATTCAACCACTCGTGACTTGACGGTAACTTGGCTACAGCCCTATGGTTAAGTCAGAGGAATAATTAGTCCGAACAAAAGCTTTACATGCAGGCTAGGGACTGACGACAGGCGGACAGCTATTGCTTCCTTCCTGACTCATCAGCGGTTTTAGTTTTGAATGAACTGCTTCTGGTGTATCATTCCAGGATGAACAAGTTCTAAAAGGAACAGTGCTTATTTTATATCTGTAGAGGCTAACAGGAACCTCAGATGCACCTTATTAGTAGCAAGTGAGCTAGAGCAGTAAACTCTGCTTCTGAATAACTGTGCAGATGCCCTGGGCACAAGAATTAATTTTTACTCCTCGGGGTCTCTTTATTAATTGTCTCTGTTTATTCATTCCCTAAACAGTCAAAAACCTCACTAGGAGGATTCGTGTTGGTTGCTAAGTGTATCACATATGGATGAACTTAACATTTTTGTGAAGTCCTGCAAAACTCTAATGGATGTTGAATTATCTCTATGACTGAGTAAGTTCTGGAATGATTTTGTTTTGAATTGAGTTTGGGGGAACCGTCTGTAGGTTCTGAAGGGTGTCAGAGTGAGTTCTGGATTATGCGGGCAATGAATCGTACATATGCTTATTTTTATGTTTTCTTTAACATTACAAAGTTTAGAATTAGTTATCAATATTTGTGAATGAAATCTTCCAGACTCCTTTAACTAAAACAAGGAAAATTTAGCAAATAGGGCGCGAGGAGCAAAAGACAAGGAACCAACTGAAATACAAAAACACCAAAAACATGAAAGCACTGCTGACCAATGACGGTAGGGAAAAACAAAGAAATGCGATGAGGTTTGTCCTTAGCCAGCCATAACTAGCAGGTCCTCAATCAAAGCCACACACTCAGCCCACTGAACTATGCAGGGCTCTGGGAAGCAGGGAAGGCACATAAGGGATGAAGGGCAGGTGACATGGAGGAAGACGGGATGGACAGCAACACCTGCTGGTCAAACGGGGAGGAGACACGAAAGGCAGGGTCAGACGGGCGCCCTGACGCAAATGTGATAACTAAGTATTAGTACTGCAAATTGCCAGAGAGCTCCCGATACAATATTACAGTGATATTTGTTTGCTGATTCAAAATGTATCACGGTTTTTAAATTGTTTGGTTTGGTGATTTTCCGTTTGAAATGCACACTGAAAAGAATCGCTACATTTCATGAGAGTTATGCCTTTCTAGGCCACGTCCTTCAAAGGTCAAACAGAAAGTGTTGCCAAATGGGACGGTCTGGCTTACGGATAATTTCCTATTTGCATTTCCAGCTGTTCCTGCACTTACCCTTGAGCCACAAAGCATCACTCCTATCGCCCAGCCAGAACACGCCCACCTCACCTCTGTGCTATGAATCTTGGGATAGACTGGGCTGTGAAGGATCCATCATGTACATCCTCCATGGTGCAGAAAAAGACGGACATGTTTATCGGCCACGTCTGAGGAACCTTCAACGTGGGACAGCCTTCTCGTGCCGCTATCACAAATTGGGCCTTGATATGCAGCCTTCGAAGGATGCAGCCCCTGAATTGGGACAGCTTTCCCATTATCTTTGGTTTACAACTCTTCCTAATTGTGTTTGAAGTTTTAATAATAAACAATTCCGTTACAGTTTCCCTGTTGTACCGATATTACAATGAACCATGAACCCAAGCAGATAGCCATGCTTATGTTTGTCTGTTTACGGTATAGAATCAAAATCATGCCCAAACTTTGGATTTAAATAGAGACAGTGCTGATCCAGGATAGCACCTTGTCTGACTTGTGCATTTCAGTCCACTAATGGCTTTATCTTTGTTGGTGTCATTTTACTTTTTATTTGCAAATAAAAAAATAGTTTGCACTTTGGTAAACTGGCTGTTTTTAAATTGCTTTATAAATAAACATTTACTTACTTTACTTACAAAATTGTGCGTGATTGGGCAAATATATTAGCAGCAACAAATGTAACCACCATAATTGCAGTACCTTATATTTAAATATGATCTTTTTGAATTTGAACTCTCATGAAAATCTAAAAATCGCCCCCTCAGAGATTCGTGATCTGTAACTGAATCACCCCCCATCCCTAATAAGCATCAGCAGATACATTTAGCAGGCCAGTAGATTTTCACAAGCTGCATAATGCATATTGTGCACCTTAGATGTATTTGTAAGGTTACAAAGCAGTGTCACAAACAACTGAGTCCAAGATGTCAGACTGTTATTCAAAGTCCGTGTCCCGTACTTGAATACTACATTCCTGGACTGAACTAGCTGAGTGGTTAAGTAAGCAGTGTAAACAGAAGTGGAGAAGTTGCACACCATACACCATTCTCTGGTCCCCCAGTGACATAATGGACAAAGATCAGCTGGAAATACAGAGCCAGCTGTATTACAGTTGAAAGCTCTGAGTCTTACAGCAGTGATCACTGGGGCACTGTGCTCAAGGAACCTTGAATTCACCAGTGTGGGAACTGGTGCAGAGAAACATTCCGTCTGAAGGGATCGGGTAAAGAAGAGAAAGGCAAGTATCCTGACTTTAATGAAAGCCTGAAAAGAGAAGCTCAGTTCAAAGGCGCTGTAAAATTAATGTTCAATGAAACTCCAGTCTAATAATGTTCAAAAGCAGCTTTTGGTGCAAAGAGAAAGACAAGCAACTGTGTTAAAATGAAAATATTTAATATTTTGGCAAAAATGTACCAATACTTAAATTATTTTAAAGGTTCTGCAAATACATCTCATGAATAAAAATACATCCATCCACCTTTTAACTGTGTGTGTGTGTGTTGGAGCAGGACATTCATACTCCATGCACAGAGCAAAGGCAGGACTCAACCCCTCAGTCCAGGAGGCATGACGTTACTCGACTGGCAGAGATGCCGCCCATTAGTGAATGTATGTCATTTACATGTTGACATGAAGAACATGCTTCTCCAAAATACAAAGGGAAGCAACAGTAAGAAAGAAAATAAATAACAAAAGTACCTGTGACACAGAGATGCTGTTTGACAAAATGGCTGATTTCACCACTATAAAATAAATACATAGATTAAAGGCCTTTGTAACTCAGATAATGCTGATTGGCATTTCGGTAAGTCAGTATGCTTACCTTGCCTATAAGATGTGTCATTAATAAAGTTTCAAAAGTGAAGGCAGTCTCTTATTGACCTTCAAAATATCCAGAATTTTATCAGGTTTGGATAGATGTGACAAGTAACCCAGAGCAGGTGTTATTAGTGATGGATGGCTGTGTTGGACCAGTAGTGCAGCACTAAATTGGATAGATATGACCAGTAACCTAGTACTGGTTTGGAATCATGGGAAACCTAACGTTGGATGAGAGAGGACTGATAAAGACAGATGGCGTGGATTTGCTTTGACATACAGAAATGTTATTCTCTATTTGTGCTGATGTCATTATGACCCTAAATAACAGAGGATTCTCAAAGATAATCAGTCTGACGGTCTGACCTGACGATAGGTAATATCTACTTCTGCTATTTCTTCATTTAAAAATAAATGATGTAAATTTCTGTCTGTTAGCCATATATCTACAACCCTACAAGCATACAAAAACTTAGAAGCATAAAACGCACTTAATTGCTAGGTTAATTTCTCATGCGAAAATATTCGCAAAATAAACCAGTTCCCTCTAAAGTAAATAACGTATCTATGCCTGCAAGGGAATTATAACGGTCACTATGTGAGTTATTTACACACGCAAAATAATCATTCACAAAAGTATCTTCCTCAAAAATGAGATTATACCAGCCAGCGTGTATCTTAATTGGCAGGTATTGGCTGTTACCTTAATCTTTTTATTCCCTGGGTGCCTTTCCCAAATCTGTCACTGCAGGTCTTTCCTTTCTCCTTGCAGCTGCGGGCTCACGCTGATTTATGAGGGTTATAGGACAGGATCTGTCCCAGAAACATCAGCAAAGGGAGGGTGGGGGTTCACCGCAATCGGATACCGATCGCGCCTGGGGAGGTAAGGCAGCACCGAGACCCGCAATTGCACCCGCTCCCCACTGTGAATCGCGGCTACAGGAAGCGCCAGTCGTTTATTTATCACCTTCGCAGGATCAGCGGATCTGTGGCGCTCAGAGCAGCAGGTGGAAACGTCAGGTTAAGTCAACAGCATGGGAGATGAGAGCGGCCCCGTCCGAGGGGGTGCGGGCAGGGGAGCGGCCGATGAGCCGCCCTCGCCAACCTCCCAGGACAGGAGATCAATTCTGCCGACTTAAATGTTTTAGTAGTCATATACAATTTGTTTGAGCGCCCTGTGGGTGACGGGTCCAATAATGCCGAACCGGGCCTCCCACAGATATCGTCTCAAGTGCCGATTTCACCATATATGAAGGTAAACAGATTTAAAAATCAATTCATTTTTGTCAGACCGCATCTGATGAATAATAGAGATATGTATGGTAATATTTAATATAAGTATCCTAGAAGTAAATATATTTTTATATTATTTATATTTAACGACCTTAGGCTTAGGCTTAGGCTATATTAAAGGCTCGTATGGTAATATTGCTAACGCTTTAAAATACCTCTGGTATGCTTTAATTCATAATAGACATTGCCTT
Organism: Stomatorhinus walkeri; assembly: GCA_026784285.1. NCBI lineage: Eukaryota > Metazoa > Chordata > Actinopteri > Osteoglossiformes > Mormyridae > Stomatorhinus > Stomatorhinus walkeri. The sequence goes on from JAODUD010000134.1 coordinate 9,389,742, forward strand.
ACTAGAATCTGAACCTACAATCAATCATGCTAATAGCCTAAATATACCGTATATTCTTCATGCGAGCTTAGTATAATGTATGTTCCTTTAAAGAGAGGAAGGCAGTTTCAGGCCCATAATGTTCTACATACGATTGTGCTTCGGGTTTTGGACGCGTACGTGGTGGAGAGACGGCTGGATAAATATGACCGAGCTTTAAACCGAACCTTGAAATAGTATCCCGCTCTCCTGATGGGGCCATGCGGTTTGGAAGCACCGTTGCACAGGAGAGTCGCACTAATTGCGTTTTGATTTATACCACTGGCATTTCTCCATCACTGCCGTCGCGTGTTTGCACAGCTGGTTCTGTTACCTGCGTCGGCTCACCTGGGAAATGCGATTGCAGAGCTGCTTCCTGCTGTGCTGTGGGGACGTTGTATTTATATCTTCTGAGCGCGTGACCTTGGAGCTTGCGCCACCCCCAATTCTATGTCCTAACAGGAGTTTTATTATTTCCCAGATGGCTTTTGGTATAATTACATAAATTTCAGTGTTTTCCCAAACCCCCGAGTAACTCCTGAAGCACTTTCACCTGGGCCATTTTAATGCCAGTAATGTTGTTCACTCTTTCTTCTGAAGCTATTCAGCTCTCAGGGCTCAATGGTGATTGAAGATGCTATGATACATTATATTCACTTGTAGAATTCTGTTTTCTGTCATAATACACTATAATGAGGTATATTTTGACTGGATCAGTACCCCAACTTTGTTTGGCTAATCAAGACCTCGTTGAGTCTTGGAGTCAAGGAGAGTTTTGGGAAACAAAGTGGTGTTCATCTGACGATCCAACAAGACGTCAGTAACTTATTGGAGAGCAGAAGAAACACTTGTTTATCTTTTATTGTGTTACAGGTAACGTTCATATGTTGTAATCAGCACTGTGCACAGACGTTTTGAGGGGCACGTGCGTAAAATGGTGGGGGGGCTTTGGGTAACTTTTGCCGGTGGGAGGGGCTCCCACTGTTAATTCTGCTAGAGTGTCAGAGGAACTTTCTGTCATTCGCCCCCCCCCCCCACCCCGCACATGCCTGACTCGATTATCTTTTTTTTCTGAGCAAATATACACTTACTACCCTGGCACCCTTAAACATCCCTTGATTGTCATAGGCTTTTGTACAGAATTGTATGTGAGACTCGACAGTCCTATATGCTCGTCGTGATGCCACAGGGCTGAATTGCTCCGCTGCCAAACTACCTCCCTTTTCACTCTGCTGATAGACTGTTTGTGTCTGCTAGTTCATTGTAAACACTCAATCAATATGCTAAGTGAGCAATACTCCTGAAGAAGGACATGTCATAAGTTTAAAAAGACAGAATTCTTTGGGGAATTATTGACTGAAAAGATTGATTCATAATGCCATATGAGATTCATTGTGTTCATAGCATTTTCAAACGTACTATGATATATGTTTTCAGTACTATAATATGTTTCTTGTCTCCCTAGCCTAGCTGTAGCATAACTTCAAGAGCAAACCCCCCAAAACATTCCCCCCATACAGGAGCTTCATGATCATACTGCCTCATATCTCCCCATATCTCCTATACACTTGCTTCAGTAAGGGTCTGCAAGCCCATGTAAATGTTTAAACTCTTATTCTAATAATATTTTAGCCATTATATCTTAACTCAGTGTTTCCCAAGACGGTCCTTGGGTCCCACAGCAGGTCCATGTTTCTGCTGCCTTTCAGCTCCCAGCCAGACAGTCAATGTTTAGGGAGCAAAAACATGGACTGTCTGTGTGTCCCCAAGGACTGGATTGGGAAAGACTGTCTTACCACACAAAGGCCACAGAATAAAATGTTCTCTACAGCCCAATGCAACTTTGTACCAAGGCACTCGACACCATCCCTGCTTTTAATGAGTATTCTGTTAAACAGACCAATGGTGTAGTAACAAGGGCCTAAACATTGATTGAAATGTCATCAGGGATGAGGTCTTTCAGGATAGGAACTATCCATTTTGACAGCGAGGGGCAGGTTTGTTCGGTGATTGTTTGTTTTTGTTCAGTCCGTGCTCTTCTGGGCTTGAAAAAATAATTACCCCAGACATCCAGTCTCTGCGGCTCCTACCAGATTCATATTAAATACATAAATAAATTAATAAGTCTCCTTTCTTTACGAATCCTCCAATTGGCCACTGAGAAGGTGAAGTACCAGCATCCACTGCTTTTAACCCTGCGGGACCTTGCTGAAAAATGCAAAGGGATGCGATTAGGGATTATTTCTCAGGTAGCCTGTTGCCACGCCACAGGAATTTCAAAGCCAGCCCCACGCACGGCGGGGACAGATGTACGGAGAGTGGCCGCCTCTTTCTTCCGGTGGAGCTGCGTGAGGCCCACTGTGCCTGGTGAAGCACACCTTTAGGTCAGTCGTCATTTATTCATGAGTGGCAGACGGCCCATCTGGGAGTCGGGGATCAGCTCTCTGGGGCAGGGGTGGAACACAGTGGCCATGCTAATCGCGCTCATGTGCAGAACCACTATGTCAGAGGGCGCTTTGTCATCCCCAGCCCAGAGTACCTGTTCAGTCTCGAATGAAAATAAAAATCAGTAGGAATCTAACTGCCCCTCTGAGGATTGTGATCTAATTACAGTCTGCTAGTGTGGGGGGGGGGGGGCGTTTGGGGTTGTCAGAGC
>JAODUD010000134.1:9418659-9430941 GCA_026784285.1 Stomatorhinus walkeri
CGTTTCCCAGGATAGACTCTGGATCATCACTCTTTTCGGATAAATGGTTATTAAAAATGGATAGATGGATGTGTTGAGACAGGCCATGAAAAATTTTACTACTGAAAAGTGTGGCTTAATTTCTCAGTAGAATCACTGGATATCTCATTTTTTCTCAGGAAGTACATTTGTTGACTAAATTACTTCTCCTGAAATTTCTATTGTAGAAACAAACAGCTTAAAAAGAGATTCAAAATCAGACCTTAGATTGAGGTATATAACTAGGGCTCAGGAAAAGAAGCAGTGAAAATCTGACTTTAATCTTATTTTAAGACGTTTTGAGAAACTTGGAATTGAGACAAAGTGAGATTTCTCCAAGATCCTTGTTGAGATTTAACATTTAGATCCAACCAAGCTTTCTGTGAGATTTTCAAAGACAATTTCTCACAAGAAATATCTGGGAAATGTGAGTCAAAACAGTAAGTCTTATATTTGTGGTCTAGTGATGTATTGAGTTGTGAAAAAATAAAATGGAAAAAAAATCAAAGATTTTACTAAAGTTTTTCCTTTCCTATGAGACTGAAGCACAACTTGTGCCCCATAATGATATTTCTCTGATCTCAGAGCAGGTGCTGCGGTTTTTACAACCTTGCACTGGAAATTTGAAAAAGCTGCCGAATTCTGCAGTAGAAGATTCTAGCATATATTGATATACAGCAAGGGAAATGTGATTTGCTTCTGAAAAAATAACCAATTATACAAATGGGTTACCAATTAAAATAAGTTACATAACCTATATAAGTTTCTTTCTCCATCCATCTATCCATCCATCCATCCATCCATCCATCTTTCATATGACTTATTCGGTTCAGGGTCATGTTGAGCAAACAGCTCAACACAGGGCAGTAGGCAGGGAGCGCTGTGGATGGTACAGAAATCCATTACAGGATTTATCACGGAAATTAAAGGTGCGACAAGCCGGTTCCTGGGTGACCAGTCCGAGTCGTCGACATGCATTCAGAGACAGCAGATGATACAAGCATCGGGGTGTTACCCAACGCAGGCCATCCTGATAGGGTTTCATTCACCTTTAGCCAGGCCTGCCAACAGCAATTTACCAAGTAGTGGAAATATGATGCTAAGCAGTGTTTAAATTACTGAGCGTGCAGTGGCACTGACTGCAGCTGTCAGGCCTTCAGACTAAAAAAACAAATAAAAGGGTCTCCAGCGAAGAGCACAGGTGAGCTTCCGCTGACAGCTGGCTGCACACTCGCATGGATTGAAAGGCTGACAAGAACACAATGCAAATTGGTCTTTGTTGTGCGACCCGCAGAACAAGAACATGAACAAGGGTCACTCACTCAGGACTTCAGACAAGGCAGTTATCAGCGTTCATTAAGGCGTCAAGGAAGAGATGAGATTCCAATATTCTATGGCAGTGACAACAAAGAGAATTATGTACCACAAGCACAGGAAGAAAGGAAGAAAGGAAAGAAAATAGAAGCAAAGAAGGAAAGAAGAAAGGGGGAAGGATGAGGACAGTAAAATCAGTACAATCACCAAAAACCGTCTTCTGCCCTCCAATGAGAAGCCTCTTTTTATCAATAGCTATAGACAACTCAACTATAGTAAATTTTAAAAATCAATGTTGCTTGTTGAGTAGTTGAGATATCAGTCAATTTACAATTACGTTTGAGTGCTGACATTTCATTCATTGTTGTTATGGTAGGAACTGACAGATCCAGCAACTGGCTGTATCACAGAAGAGCAGACCTACATCCAAAAGGTTGTTCCCTGTTCACAGACATTCAGCTGCATGAACAATTGAAAAATAAGTGGCTTTGGAAAAAAGTATCTGCTGAGCAACATTAAAATTCACTAATATCCCATGAACAACTTGTTCCCTTTGATGACAAAAGACCTCTTGAGGCTTTGACCTCTTCCATACAGCCTCAAAGACAGATTAACCTTCAGGAGAGTGATTACTTGGAATCAATCCTAGATCTCAAAGAAAGCCTGGTATAACGTTCAAAGGTTCACCCTCACACAATGGCTGGGGTTCAATGGACACATTTAAATGACTAATAAACTAGGACACTGGCACCATCACTGGTGAAAACTATCACTTATAAAGGTCAGCAGCGCTAGCAAAGGATATCATTTATAAAGGTCAACAGCACTGGCAAAGGCTACTAGTTAGAAAGGTCAAGAGTGCTGGCAAAGTTATAAAAATTAGCTTTCCTGCCCGGTGTTCTTTTTCCTGTTCCTGTCCAAATCTTTAATCTGTTCTCCCAGCAACAGGAAAGACACTGGTGCCAATCACAGCGGCGTTACTGATAAGGGATACAGCCTTATATGGGCACTGTGTTGCTAACATTGTTGTCATAATGCTAATATCAGCAATGCTCTACTAATGTTATTATTCTAACGCCTTAATACTCAGCTCATGATAATACTCCCCTATTCATACTAATGTCCTCATGCTCAAGCTAACATTTTGCCATTAGTGCTAATGTTTCTATGCTCATTCTTATGCTCTCTACCTTATGTTAATGTTCTCCCACCCATGCTAACACACCCACTCACAGTAAGGTTTCCATGCATTCCTTTACTAACATATTCCTACTCCTGCTAATGCTCCCATGCTCATGCTAATGCTCCAGTGCTTATTCTTACCTTCCTTCACTCATGCTAACATTCTCCCACTCATGCTAATGCTCCCATGTTCATGCTAATGCTCCTGTGCTCATTCTTACCTTACTTCACTCACGCTAACATTCTGCCACTCCTACTAATGCTCCCATGCTCATGCTAATGCTCCCATGCTCATGCTAATGCTCCTGTGCTCATTCTTACCTTCCTTCACTCATGCTAACATTCTCCCACTCATGCTAATGCTCCCACGCTCATGCTAATGCTCCTGTGCTCATTCTTACCTTCCTTCACTCATGCTAACATTCTCCTACTCATGCTAATGCTCCCACGCTCATGCTAATGCTCCTGTGCTCATTCTTACCTTCCTTTACTCATGCTAACATTCTCCTACACATGATAATGCTCCCATGCTCATGCTAATACTCCTATGCTAAATTTCAGAATATTCTAATATTCTCATGCCCATATGGAAGTTCTCGATGAGGAGAAATTCTCAGTTTCATAGCTGATTATGAAGCTTGAACCATCAAGACCACATTTGCATGTCACCTCTGAATTTTCTGAAGTTCATACTTTCTTACATCTCTGACAGTGTGTTCTGTAGGGTGTGAATGAAAGTGAGAGGATAAACTTCTCTGAAGTAAACCTGACCTTTGATGTCCAGCTATAGATATTGCTCTTATCACTTTTGGAATTTATACAGCTGATTATACAACAGACATAAAAGGGTAATAAGACAATCACAAAATCATTTAATGACAAATGTGGGCTTATTTTTCTCTTGATTCATGATATTTAAATATTGTTTTTTATTGATGTATTGCTTCTTATGTAATACAAATATAGAACCATTAATTGCTCATTATAAACTGGGATTCTACAAAATGGCTTGAAGCAAAAATGTGTCTAAGCTAAATACTCATCGTGTGTGGCTCTGTCCAGTCAGTAGGTGTCTTAGTAGGTGTTAATCATAAGGGTCTATGTGTAAACATGTACAGACCTAACTGTGGCTTGGCATCAGCAGTACACATCATTTCCTATGTCCATGTACAGACCTAACTGTGGCTTGGCATCAGCAGTGCACATCATTTCCTATGTCTGTGTACAGACATAACTGTGGCTTGGCATCAGCAGTGCACATCATTTCCTATGTCTGTGTACAGACCTAACTGTGGCTTGGCATCAGCAGTCCACATCATTTCCTATGTCCTTGTACAGACCTAACTGTGGCTTGGCATCAGCAGTACACATCATTTGCTATGTCAGTGCAAAGTTTAACAGCATAATTGCTTCTCAGCTTTAAAATTTGTATTCCCGCATCCAAATTGCTGTACTCATGGTTATTATACATCGCTGAAAAACAAAGAAGTCTTTTTGAAAGGATAATTGCTGTATTTTCCCTGACTCAGGGGAAATAAAGGTAAAATTGCCCATATTTATATCAAGCGATTATTCAGTATTTGCTTGTTTCATTTAACAAAATATTGCTTTTTTTGTTCCTTGTACTATTGAACTTGTATTTTGACCTTTGCTACTTGTAACACTACACGCCCATTTTTTCGACCATTGTCAAAGTTAGTGTGAAACTGCATGGTAAAACGGAAGTGACCTTTCACGGAAATGGCGCCTGCAACGTCCTTCAGACCATCTGTGATGACCCTGCCTCTATGTAAGCTTAAATTCAAACTGCAAACCCCCCCCTCCCCGCCTCCGACAGCAATCAGCAAGCTCGTCCGCTCGATTTTAAGGCTCCTCACGTCAGCTGTGCGTGATAAAAATGCTCGCACCAAGAAGAAGACTGTTTGTGGCATATATATATATATATATCAAATCTAATGTCATATTACAAGGGAAACCATAGTATTCTGGGGGGCAGTGTTCACCCATCAAAACCCCATGTGTCAGTTAGGAGTATGACAGGGAAATGTAACTACGATGCTAAAGCCGTCCTGAAAGGAGCATCTTAGCAGGATATGTGGTGGGCGGAGCTGCAGCCCCGCAGGGGTGTCCTGCTGGCTCAGTGGGTAGCGATGTCGCCTCACACCTTCAGAGTTGGGTATCTGAATCTCACCTTCGCTCTGTGCATGTGGAATTTGCATTATTTAAAGACCTGGAGCTAGAGTAATTGGCATGCGTCTTGTGATAGACTGGCATCCTGTTCAGGATGTCCTCACGCCCTGTCTCACTTCAAATAGTCTCCACCCACTTATGACCTTGAACAGGATGAAGCGGATCACAGACATGTCAGTTAGCATTTATAGGTATGGTGTGTCAATAGTTCCATTCATATGGTTGGTTATCCTCATTGAATGACTCCAGTTAAATGCATGCTTCTGTCTGGCAGATATATTGTCAGAGGAGACATAACCAGCGAGAAATTATTGGATTATAGTATTATTATCCACCTGAGAAGCCATTAGGTGCAATAAATGTAAACGGGATAATTACGAGTGAAATGTGCAGCCGCCCCTGATCACTACTGATTGTGAAAAGTGACGCTCGCTTTTTGTCAATTTTTAGTGTTTCTACATATGTTAGTTTTGATACTTATACAGTATGTGCCCCCCGCGCAATGGAATAGGATTGAAATTCATTCTCATTCATTCACACCAAAACTTGATCAAAAATAATTATTCAAATGATAATGATAAAACGGCTCGTTGAGATTCCCAGCTCTCACCAATATATCATCAGAAATGGAGCTTTTCAAATGGTTCCTTTCTTCTGTCTGCCTTTGAATTCAGACGAAGTCCCATCCATGGTTTCAACATCAAATGATCACTTTTATTTAAGTTTAATCCTTAATAGATATTTCATGGGCCCTGCCCAAACAGTTCCAACTCCTTTTAAGAGGATAGCAGTGTTTCCCATTACAGCAGGCTGATAATTGAGTATTTTAAAGACACACATTTTTAGGTATGGGGATTATCAAACTGTTACACTGCAAAATTGGTGCAGCAAGCTCATTATTAATCATTATCTTAGCTTTTGTTTTCTTAAAGTGCGTGATCACTATGTCCCATTTCACCCACACTTTAATTTTAGGTTGACTCCAGTTTTCAGTTCACTGGAGTTTTCATTTCAGTAAAATGAAGAGTGACTTTATGGAGTAAAATAACTCTCCACCTAGTCGCGCAGTACGTGTGTGGAAAGGCGAGGGTGTGGATGACCTGCCGTAACGTAGGGTAACGTAAAGAGCTCTTCATTCACCCACAGCAATATTACTAAAGATATAAATGGCTTCTGCTACCCACCCCCACCCTGCCCCATCCCTCCCCATCAGTCAGACCTAGTTTTTCTTCTATTTCCACTCTAGCTGCCGCTGTTCTTCAGCTATCTTCACAAACAACTATCTTTCCCTCTCGTTTCGCCCCCTTCGCTGTAAAGGTGCCAAAATCCCATTAAAGTCCCTGTTCATTCCTCCAGTCACATGGATCCCTTCGCCCTCCCGATGGGAGCGAGTCCCTCTATGTGAATTTTGATTATCTGTCACTGCCTCGTCAATCCGATTAGATGATCTGCGTAATCAAAGACAGGGAGGTGAAATCCTCTCATGAGTGGGATTCTCCGTGCACAAACAGCACTTGAAATTCTCTGTCAAACACACAGATCTCAACCGTCCCGAATGACACAAATATTCCTATTTCGCTTTCAATTTTTAGCCGTGTCATCACACAGTAGGAAGACAGTTCATACGAATGGCTTCGCCCTAGTAGTGAAGGCGATGTTTATGTTTCCACGGTGACATTTCTTTTTTTTCCGTTGTGTCTGTCTGGATCACACAGGGGGCTGCCACCTGTCTTTTACCTGCTTTTGCCTGGGCAACCCGTCATCTCCACCCCCACGCTGTGCCAAGCGTCCATCTACCTGTGGGTTCGGGCTGGTGATGAGAGTGTGTCACCTCACCTAAACTTTAATACCTGTATCATTAGCCTGGGATGCCATGACAACGGTGCGGCATATATAGCAACCGTGACAGTATCATCGGAATGTTAGAGCACAGGTACAGATGAGAGGCATTCACCCTTACTCTGAGTGTGGGTGTCAAGGTATCTGTCGTATTTCTGCATTTAATTGTGGAGTGCTACTCCCCTCGTCCGTGGGACAGATACGCAGAGGCTGCGGTCAGCTTTCAGGAGGTGTGTCACTAAGGAGAGCCATCCAGGCTCATCTCTATGTCACTCCGTGCTGCAGGAATCTCCTGTTAACAGCCTTGCCTGCCCAATGTGTAGCCTCAAATCCATTTCTGAAGGCAAAATTGAGCCCCCTTCCCGCACACCCCCCTCCCGACCCCAATTCCTTCCTCTAGGTCTCTCACATACTTAGCCCATGGATTAGATTCAGGGACAACACATGGCATCAGGAGAAAGGCAGTGGGATCAGTGCAAAGCACCATGAGATGAACACTGTCACTGATGGTAAGTGCTCCTCCACTCAGATCGCGATCCTCCACTGAAGCCCCCAGAAGCTCTGTGGAAGTTTAATGCTGTGTTCCAGATCCTTCTAAGAACGTTAGGTCCCATAAATATAAGACTATAAAACTTCCCCTTGCTCCAGGTAAACAAAAGCAATGTGTTCTTCCCAGGAGTCAATGGGATCATCGTCTCTTTGGGGTCTCCAGGATAGAGATCATCACCGATTCAGCCAGCATGATCCCAAATGTTATGGGCCAGATTAACCCATTCATAACCAACGCACTTGATCAGAATGTTCAAATCCCAAGGTTGGCAGTGTGATTTCACCACTGAGCCCTTGAGCAAAGCCATTAGCCATAATTGCTGCTGGGATGCTAAACATAAGAGGAATGCACATGAGCAAGAATGACCACATGATGTATTTCAATATAAAAGAAGTGCTCTTAATTTAATTGGGTTGATTCAGGGTTGTCGTTCCTGGATCATTCTATAGACGTAAAAAACCCTTTGGCCGTCTTCTCCTCTGATTCCCTGAAACCAGTTTGATGCAGCGGGAGTACAGGGACCTACCGATCCAGGAAGGGTGGAGTTCAGCACCACTCTGACGGACAGAGACTTTGATAGAGCCACCGTAATGAATGCAGACGAGATGCGGTGGGTGGCCGCTGAGAAGGAGCCCCCCCCCCAGTGCTGCTTAAACATGGGTGGACAAGGAGAAGGGAATAGGAAGCAACCCATCCCCCAATTCTAGAAAGTTCCAAGGATGGTCAGGGCTGATCAGAGGTAGATAGTCCAGATCCAAAAAGTAAAAATCCAGACTGAGGTTTTATTTCAGCCAACCAGTTGGGTACTTAGTGACTGTGACTCTTTATAGTCTACTGATTGGTTGAAACAAAATTCTGATCTGGATTTTTACTTCCTCGACCTGGACTATCCACCTCAGCTGCTGATTTTGCTGCAGAAGTCCTGCAGGCCTGATGTATGTGTAAACTGCTATCCATTATATCCTCCTGAGACCCCACCCATTCATTTATGTCCATTGTAGTGCACATTTTGTTTTTGCATCTATCTTTTCACTGGTGTAAGGAAACATATTTATTCCTGTTGTCCACTAAAGAGGACATGCTGTGAAATTAAAAATAAAAATATATTTGAAAAAAATCTAAATTGTAAGATGATTTATTTCTCCCAAAGACATAGAAAATCACAAATAGCCTAAATTGAAGGACACATTATTTTCGTTGGGTCTCAGGAGGATATAGTCATCAGGAGTAATACAACCAGTGTAACAAAACAGATTAAAGTAAACTGAAACTAGCAAAAGTGGGTGTCAGTGAACTGGCTGGCACTGCAAACTGCCTGCATCCTGTCTCTGTATCTTACTCTGTTCTACCCACCTCTGTAACATCACACTGTACACACTGCAATCAGCAGCTTTCACTCAGGACACTGTATACACTGCAATCAGCAGCTTTCACTCAGGACACTGTATACACTGCACTCAGCAGCTTTCACTCAGGACACTGTATACTCTTCTATCAGCAGCTTTCACTCAGGACACTGTATACACTGCAATCAGCAGCTTTCACTCAGGATACTGTATACACTGCAATCAGCAGCTTTCACTCAGGACACTGTATACACTGCAATCAGCAGCTTTCACTCAGGACACTGTATACACTGCACTCAGCAGCTTTCACTCAGGACACTGTATACTCTGCAATCAGCAGCTTTCACTCAGGACACTGTATACACTGCAATCAGCAGCTTTCACTCAGGATACTGTATACTCTGCAATCAGCGGCTTTCACTCAGGACACTGTATACTCTGCAATCAGCGGCTTTCACTCAGGACACTGTATACACTGCAATCAGCAACTTTCACTCAGGATACTGTATACACTGCAATCAGCAGCTTTCACTCAGGATACTGTATACACTGCAATCAGTAGCTTTCACTCAGGATATTGTATACTCTGCAATCAGCAGCTTTCACTCAGGACACTGTATACTCTGCAATCAGCAGCTTTCACTCAGGACACTGTATACACTGCAATCAGCAGCTTTCAATCAGGACACTGCATACACTGCAATCAGCAGCTTTCACTCAGGATACTGTATACACTGCAATCAGCGGCTTTCACTCAGGACACTGTATACTCTGCAATCAGCGGCTTTCACTCAGGACACTGTATACTCTGCAATCGGCAGCTTTCACTCAGAATACTGTATACACTGCAATCAGCGGCTTTCACTCAGGATAATGTATACACTGCAATCAGCAGCTTTCACTCAGAACACTGCATCGAGATCATGACAGCCAGAGGGGCCAGAATGTAAGGAACAAGAAAACACCTGTTTGATGTGCATTTACAATAAGAGGGTGGATGGAGGGATGTCAGAAATAGGGGGATGGGGGGGACATGTCCCCTCCAGCATCCGAAAACCCCCACCTTCCCATCTGCACGTTACTGCGAGGACAAATATACCTAATGAAAACAGTGGTGGTCTTATTTTATTCTTAAATCCTTTTTGTGTTCATTTTTTCACGAGCTCACCCTTGCTTATAGTGCAATCTTTGGGAAGTGACAGATAGTATGGCCTCCTGGTCTTTTAGTGAAGCACACCTTCACTTTCTGTCTGCGGCACTTTAAGACACCAGTCGCGATTTGTTCTCCTTCCCGCAGCTGAGGATAATTCCATCGTGTTCTCAGGTGGTTATTAATTATGTGGCTATAACCGTCTCCAAGGGTCCCGGCGTCTCTAATGAGGCGTCAGCACATTTCGCCGAAAATGATTTATCGCATCTTCATCCTTCACAATGGCTGTAAATTGGGGGAGGAAAGTAAATCTTTGAACTTAACCTTTTTATCTGTTTTAAACGGATTACATGGCTGCCGTGGGACTAATTGCCCCTGGGAAGATGGAGTGACAGGTCATAATGCGACAGGGTCACATGAGAGTGGCTGCCTGTAGGCGCTGACATGCTGCGTCATGGTGGGGAGAGGGAAAGCCCCCCCCCCCACCCACCCACTCAGTGTTATTAATCTCATCCTACCCCCCAGCTAACCATACAGACATGTTTAAGGTCCATAAAGAGGGTGGATGGTACAAAATACATTAGCAGTGGTATATTGTACCATGGATGACGCATTAGCTCTATCGCTAATCTCCAAGGCTGTGTCCCCTTGTGACCCCGGCTCTGTGTGTGCGGCCTTTGCATCTTATACCCGTATCCCTCTGGCAACTCTGGTCCCCACAAACGCAAGATTTAGGTGACTTAGTCGTCCACAGTGTGTCCTATGAAGACATCCAATCCCTTGCTGCATACCCAGTGCCTCGTGGGATAAAATCCAAGCCCACCATGATCCTGACAGGATAAGATCCATGCCCACCATGCTCTTGAAAGGGTAGGATCCAAGCCCACCATGATCCTGACAGGATAGGATCCAAGCCCACAATGACCCTGAACAGGACAAGCTCCAAACCCACCATGAACCTGACAATGATAAACGGTCACGAAAGATGGATATATTTTGCAGCAAGTAGAAGCGAGAAGTTTCTACTTTTTCAACAATCAGCAGGTAAACGAGTGCTGCAGGTCAGAGCTGCCCGACCCATAAGCCTCAGTGTGTAGCTGTCTGCCCAGCTGCCTGATGGTGTGCCAGACATCACCCTGTTTCGCCCCTCCCAGCCACCTGGCCTGTCAGTCTCCTGTTGCCCGAATCTCTCCTGCCCTCCGCGCTCTGCGTGTCTTCGCGTGGTACCAGCAGCATTTGGAGTGTCATTTCACCCTGTAGATGTGAAACAGTTAGTGCTAGCAATCTAGCGTCCACGGTGTGACCTCACAATAACCCTCACAGTAATGCTAACCAGCATTGGTAGCTATAAAAATGCTGTCTACACACAAAAAATGTATCTGTGCCTGGCCAATGTAAAATGCAGAATACAAGGAAAACAAAAAGGTCATATGGACATATGAGCATGTTTGTTTATGCACACACTAAACAAATACCCCCAGGCTAAGTGATGCAATGTACTGAAATTTTATTCAATGTTTGATATAATTATTCGCCACCGGGATTCCTACCCTGTCCAGCACAAGTTCTGGGGCTTTGACCTCATCTCCTTCTGCTGTGACGACAGGGGGGGGGGTCTGCTTAGAGAAATCTTTTATTTTACTTCACCTGGTCTGAACAATTGATATTTAATGAGAAAATTATGGCCAGATGCTCTTCTAATATGGGGAACCACAGTTGCAAGGCACACAGATTTGTGGCATAAGGTGTTCCTGCTCAAATAAAAATTGTGTTCAGTGGTCATGAGGACTATGCAGGCTCCCAATCAGCTTTGACACCTGTGGAGTGGGAATGGTGGCCTCCCAGTAATGCTTCCACATTTTCGACTGCTTTGTATCTCCACCAGTGAAAGTCACCTGCCACTAGGGGTACAAATGATTATCACTGCACAATCAGTCCTTTGTCCATGCTCAGTTTATAAAGCAGGGCCATCTGTTGTGAATGATATTTACCACTTCCTGTATTCTAGAAGGCCGAGTGTCCAAGGTAACCAGTGGTCGGGCTTCTCAGAGCAAAAACCTCCCATGATTGGTGCCACTCTGCGAGTAACAAAGATGGCCAAACAAAACTTCACAGAGTTGCTCCTCGCTTCAGCCCGTCCTCCCCTTCCCTGCTCCTATTGCTGATGCTCATTGTCCCACTGTCACGCAAAGCTCCGCTTCACGGAAACAACAACATACAGTCTCCCGCTTAGAAATTGATGTCAAACTCCACTCACCCCCATGAAGAGAAATTGTCCTGTAGAAATCGAGAAAATGAGAAATGGCTCAGAAATCGTAGCTGTTCCGCAATCATCATGAAAGCGACCTTCTGCATTTGTTCTATCAGACGAGACCTGTGCTGTGTGTCGCCAGAGCTCATCGTCATGGAATTTTCTTCAAAATTATCATATTGTGGTTCCCAGCCTTGGAGTCTCATGCTTTGTAGTGGCCGAGTGGGAAAAATAGCATTTTTTGTAATTAAGGTGGATGTGTCCACTGCCTGTATCCAGCCACACTCAGCAAGGAGTGCCGCTGAGAGAAAACGTTTGTGCATTGTTAGAAATATTAAGAGATTGTTTTATTGTCATTTATGTTTTGTTTCCCTAAATGTGTAAAAGACCGCATACAAGCCATTCGAAATGTATGTGTACTTAAACATGTTTATGTTTCTGA
>JAODUD010000134.1:9486997-9499264 GCA_026784285.1 Stomatorhinus walkeri
TGACGCACAGGGTTGGCCGGCTTCCTGACGCACAGGGTTGGCCGGCTTCCTGACGCACAGGGTTGGCCGGCTTCCTGACGCACAGGGTTGGCCGGCTTCCTGGCGCACAGGGTTGGCCGGCTTCCTGACGCACAGGGTTGGCCGGCTTCCTGACGCACAGGGTTGGCCGGCTTCCTGGTCTCAGGCTGCTCGCCTGTTTGAAGCACCGACTCCGCAGGCTCCCACTTCGCTCACTCAAAGAAAATCGTAGTATATGAGTCATACGGCTGTTTGGCGCTGATCAGCTTCAACACCCGAGGGAGCCGCACGTATTAATGAGCAAATAGCCATTAGGTTTCAGGTCATCATTTAAAATATAATGCAAATATGAGTTTCAGTAAGGGAGCAGTATGGGTTTGTATTTGCACTTCATCCATCTATCGATCTATCTATCTATCTATCTGTCATTGTCATCTGTATTTACATACTTTAAGATTTAAAAGGCAGTTCAAGTAACAGCTCCCCAACTTTTCAAATGTGTTTTAAAAAATGTTTTTTTTATCCCTTCCCTGTTGTATCTATGCTCGTTGATCTAATGAGCAGACAAAACGCTGGGAGACGAACAGGTTTGGCAGTCATGTCCTTATATGGTGACGTGATTCAGTTACATGAGTCATGATGCCGCCTGTGTAGATGGAGCCATGACGAGCACAGCTATGCCAGAGCACAGTTTGATGCAGCTCCCTTTGCAGGTACTTGTGCATGACCCTGTCACCTGGCACGGCTTTCCGTCACGATTGATTTTGCCTGATCCTCACACCCGATGGGGGTTTCTGTAACAAATGCTTTTGTCTTCTGCTGTCACCTGGTGGGTTGCTCCGGTGCGATTGCTTTGGTCTAATCCTGTTATCTCGTGAAGGTTTCCATAACAATAGCTTTTGTGTGATCCCGTCAGCTGACGAGTCTCAGAGCGATTGCCTTCCCTGTTCCTGTCAACGCCACATTACTTCAGCTCAGAGAGGCAGCCGGACCGGCGCTGAGGGCTGTGTAGGGCTAAGCATGCGGTGCTGTTAGACAAACAGCGGTCAGGCCCAGTCAACACGCTGAGTAATTGCTATTTGCTCCGTATCGATCCCGGAAAATTCAGATTCTGCTGGTGGCCATCTGCCCTAAAAAGATCATCCTGTTAGCGGCCTCGGCGTGGCCATTACGCCCCTTTCGTGTCAGTGAGAACGTGCACGTGTGGATTTTCAGGAATAGGAGGTCTCTCTGTGCGTGTGTAATTATAATGCGGTACCATCACCTCTGTCCCAAATGCTCCCCCTACGCCTGCCATCCCATAATCTTGCAGTATATCACAGCAGCCAGTGAGCCACTGGGGGAAACGGTGTCCTAGTATGCTGTGATTGCCACAGTAAATCCAGGCCCTAACCCCTGTGACTAAGGTGTCTGGATGCCAGCACACTGCTCGTCTTAAAACACGTTTGGCAACTGAAGCCAGTCACCACCCCCAACTGGAGGTACAGGGCAAATGCAGGCAGGTTAAGTTCTCTTGGCACTCGGTGCTTTATTTTCACATACGAATGATTCAAGGCTCCGCATTAATCAATGCCAACCAATTGGATTTCAGGCATTGAGTGTGACGTAAATCTTTCCTGGCCAATAGGAATTGGTCATCGAGGGTAACATTAATCAGTCCTGATCAAATGTATTTGGGCATTGAGTTTGGCATTAAGCAGTAGGACTTGGATGTTGAGGTTTGCAGTACTCGGTCAGGACTGATAGGATTTGGACGTTGATGTTGAAATCGTCACCCATCCTGTGACTTTAATGTTAAACCCTGCCAGATAAGTCTGTAAGGCAGTGTGAAATCCAGCTCAGTATAAGGAGAAATAGTGAGTAACTATTGCATCTGTTTCTTGCAGGACAGCAACTGTCAGGATTCCCCCGGGAGAAGTTCCCTTCTTACACGTGACAATAATGCACAAACAGAAATCAGCATGCTACTTTTTATACAGTCCTGTTTTCACATTTAAAAATTTGAGGAAATATCAGTTTGTAACATTAAGTCCAATATAAAACCCAAGGTAGCGCAACGGTCCCAGGAAACCAGACATCTTTCGAGGCCTTTCTTTCAAAGGGGGCACCTGATCGAAAGCGGTTATTACGCTAGCTTAAAACAAAAGAATGGGAAACGAGCGGGAAACGATTACAGTTATCCGCTTGGGTGCTGCCGAGATAGTGGTTAGCGCGGTGGAGTGACAGGCCCCGTCTCTTTTGGCGCCGAGGAGGCTGGACGTAGACGGCTTATTTCAGACGATTAAGCCTTTGAGGAGACGCAGACAGCACATACTCAATCTATCAGGGCAGAAAAAGGGTTCTCTGCGTGCCGTCGTGGCCGCCAGGGCCCCACAGCGTGCCGCCTTCCCATAATGCAGTCCTTTTGTAGGGCCTTGCCAGTTGTCTCTACAGTTCACAGAACTTGTGTGGATCGCATTATGTTCGGGGTTCTGTTCAGATCTGCTGTCATTATGGTTTTCTTTAATTTTGTAATATTCCAATTTGCTATTTGTAACTATGTCTCATATGTTGAGGCACCTTGTCAGGTGTCTCTCTGTGGGGTGTTACCAGGAAGCCCCCCCCCTAGGCCTGTCGTCCTGCGGTGAGCAATGCCAGACCGCCGCAAAATTCCGGCACTATTTTCTGGAACAGCCAAAGCTAGCTAGCTAGACGCTGCATATCAGAATTCACCGTTTTCAGATTTTATTTATTTTTTTTATGGTTTATGTTGTATAGTTGCAAATTTTTGATGGCTATAAAAAGAGCCATTACATTTATCGCTCCCCTAAAACATAGATCAGACATGAGCGCTGAGTAATGGGCCTGATTCCCGGCGGCTTCTGTGAATGAATTCGGCCGGTGAGGTTCCCCGAGACGGTCTGCGTCGCCCGACGTACTTTCCCACCTCTCGCCTATTAGGCCCGTTCCGCCTCGACGTCCCGCTGAGCGGCGAAAATGAAATGCGTCCCGGGTACAGCGGCGGGAAAAGCAGCGGGGAAGGTCTCTTGTGGCCAGACGTAGGCGCCTCATTGACTCGCAAATGAGACGCGTGTTAGCGCTGATTGTTAGCGCTCCTATTATATAGGGCCAAGCTGATATCACCCTTCGAATGCAAGACACACCGTCACCCTCAGGGGCACAAATTACAGCCTTTGTTCTTGCTGCCTTTCAGGAAAAAAAGGTACTGTTTTAATGGGGATCCTTGAAGACTGCTTTTAGAAGTGTGTATTACATGAGACTGTTATGCATAATTTTATACAATAATTTTCTTAAAAAGAGAAGCATCATAGCTTGGCTACTCTGCAGTTTTGCATCATGCCTTTTATGTAATTTAAAAATTTGAGAATGCAGGAGATCCCCAGTTACAATGGGGTTATGTTCCCATAAACCTACCATAAGGTGACAATGCTTTGTTACACAGTACACCTAACCTAACAAACAGAATAGCCTGGTCCATAGCCTACCTTAAACATGCCTAGAGCACTTACATTAGCCTACAGATGATCATTAACATAAAGCCTACTTTATAATACAAAGGTTGAATATCTCATGCAATATATTGAATAATGCACTGAAGGTGGAAAATTAGAATGATACCACATATTTTTTGCCGGGGAAAAAAAAACTGGAATGCCCATCGTAAAGTTGAAGTACCGTAAAAAGGACCATCATGACTCGGGAAGCGGTTCTGCTGTAATTACTGAGCACCTCCCCCCCCTTCCCCAGGGATATATGTTTCTAGAACTCGATTGGGCGGTCTCACCCTGAGGTTTCCCCTGATGGACAGGTTGGCTTCAGTTAGTCCTTCCAACACATGCAGGATAGTTACCCAGACGGACCGCCGCCCAAACTGCACCTGCTGTTCGCTGGCATATCTGGGACGCCGTGAGAGAACTCTCTGACGCTGTTGTTCTTTCTCAGTCTCCCCAGTATTGCTGAAGGTGCCGGAATGTGAAAGAACCAGGGTAGCACCTCTCCAGGTTCACTATGGACCGGCTATGCAAGCCAGATGCATCTGCAGAACATGAACCTCTATGCTATTGTTCACTGCCTTCCTCCGGTGGAAAACATGAGACTTCATACTTTCAACACTATAAAATGATCAGACTTTGTTTGCCCGTTGCCCAGAAAGAGCTCAACTGGAACTTACAGTCACTGTTATTAGCTGTTCTCACATAGAAGCGTTTTCGAAGGGGGCTTATGACCCACGATAACGATGTTGGTGAATAACATTAATAATTCGCATTAATGAGGTATTAACACAGCTTCTTCTTGCACGGTAGCCTGCATGCATACTCAACACAGTAAATATTGTGAGCACCGTAGGTCAAGAGCATTTACTTTTTGCCTTGTGCTTATTGTCATGGAAACAGTGCAATAACAAAATCACTAGTTGTGTTCCATAGCACAATAAATCCCCCTCTAACCTGGTTATGTGAGAGGTGCCAGTGCTGTTCCAAACAGGGCTATTCCGGGTCACTGTTTTTTGACCTGCAGTGCTATTTGAATGTGGCTTCTTCTTGTTTTAATGAAGGTTGTTACCAGCCTGGTCCTGCAGTTTTGGGTTCGGGCACTGTGAAGTCTCGAACTAAATTACATCAGCGAAGGAAAACTGCCTAACTGTTTACATTGCTCTGGGTATCTGAACGACATGAGTTAATGATGTTCTGAGTCGCTGGGGAAAATGGGACAGTGGACTAAGCTGGGAGAGGCACTACGTCAGCTGACTCGCAGATTGGGCCCCTTCTTCAGGCCAGCAGGTTGCCCCAGGGCTGGGACTATTTTGGAGGCTACCTCGGTCCTGGTGCCTTGGCTGTGGTGCTCAGAATGACTGGTGAAAATGCACCTTTACCTAAGCGCTGCACCAAAGACACACATGTAACAGAGCGCCACCATAATGAGGGTGCAGTTCTCTGAAATCCAGCAGCTGGAAGACGCGAATATGTTTTTGTGTGGGAGGTTTAGAAGTCATCTTCTCTGATCGCTCTTATTGTATGCTGATAATAATGGTTTATTGTACTTCTTATTACTTTTTTTCCAGCTCATTTCCCTAATGTATGATTGCCCAAGGCAAAGTGATTGCCTTTCTTTAACCCAGGATTGCATTTTATGCAAATCTGTCCATCCATCTTCCTGTCACTTATCCTGGACACTGTCTTGGGGGACATGGTGCCCATCCCAGGCAAGCAAAGGACACAAGACAAGGGTACTCCCTGGATCAGTTTTCGGTCCATTGCAGGACACATAAAGCATGCACTCACGCAACCACTTCCATGCTTTTTATGCAAGTCTTTTGCATGCACTTATTAGCTTCTGTGTTTCAGACCCTAAATGGCTCACATTCTGGACCTGAGGATTGTATAACAATGTCACTTTCTTCCACTCGAAGTGGCATAAGAACCGGCTCGGCCATATCGTTCTTGTCCGTGTATTCAGGGCTCTGCCGGATCCCATCCAGGCGCTATACACGGTGACTATAATTGGACGATAAATCATGCCCATTGTTCGGTAGCTGTTTCCTTTATGTCACCATTGTTCTAAAGCAGGGTGTCCGCTAAGGTTAAAAATACCCCAGTCAAAACGGACCCGCTAGGGCCCAGTGAGGCTAATTGACAGGCATTGTTGTAAAGTGCAGGGTTTTGTGGCCAGCCAACATGGATGCCTCACAGCAAGGCTTCGTATGAAAGATTAATTGGGATGCTCTCTGTATGAATGCACCAGCAGCTGCATAGGGAACTAATTAGCTTATTTGTTTTTCCTCAAAGTGTCCTTCTATTGCAGTCTGCCGTTTATGATAAATGGCCGGGGAGGCGGGCCGCGGTTCTCCGCGATGTGGGTCGCTCAACTATAGCCTTGTGTAAACACGGGCCGCTGAATCCTGCTTCTGACACCAGCAAGCTTGCGTGTCTGTTCTGCCTCAGTTGCAAAATGAGCGTGATCTCAGTGAACTCACTCCTACATAACACTCTGCGTCAGTAAGCGCAAAGGGGTTGATTTTTTCTTTTCTCTTAGTTTCCAGTGTCACATTTTGTCCTTCGTCAAATTGCAAGCACCACTTGTGCCTCAGCAGAAGGGCAAGTCCTAAGCTTCATGCCAAAACGGAAATATTAAAGAAAAATGATTGATGGATTATTTCACAAATTGCACAAACTGTACAATGGACTATCACCTGAATGTCACAGACCTCAATATGACAGGATTTGAATCTGAGAATTAATATTTGTTTTTATCTTGGCAGATTTCCAACAGCAGGAGGCGCTGCTGAGCACACCTAGCTCTTGAACTTTAACCGACAGCAAGAGAAGCAGCTGAAGTAGATCCACTACAGCAGGAAGCTGGTGCAGCTCAGCAAGTCACAGCCCCCCTGCTGCACTCCCAACTCCAGCACGGACCAGAACAAACATGCCTCCTGTGTGCTTCCTGTTCAATCTGGCACATTTCAAGCATGATGTGTAAAATTTGCATGAACATGTACATACCTAAGAACACAGATCTGATCACAGATGTAATGGAACTGTTTTTTTTTTCATCACAAGGTACGGTTGATTTTGACCTAGATTAAAGTTCTGAGAACCTCAACACCTGTGCTTTTATTGTACAAGCCTGACTTCTAAGACCTGTTTTTCTTAACACCAAATGTAAATTTCTGCATGTCGGCGATGCTTTTGAATCTTCTGACCTCTGAACGGCAGGCTCGGGTAGTCAGTATCACATCCTCTGCTGTGATTTAATTTTCACACAGTGGGACTTTATTTGGCCGGTGTTACTGGTCTCTAATGAACACACATAAGATAGATTTCATTTGTGCATAAATTAACACCCTAGATTTTTGCCATAATTTATTTTAAAAAACTCACTGCCTGTGTTAAATTACACAGATTTTTCCCACTTCTTTGCTCTGATTAGCAGAAGCTGGTTTTGTTGGGGTTTGTTTCTCTGCCTTTTCTCCCTGTATTAGTTGCCAATTTGGTCTCATCTTTTGCTGACTGCTATACCGCCCACCCCCACCACCATCACTACCAGCACAACCGAGCGCATCTCCAATTTACGCCCCCGTCGGTGCGCTCATTTTTCACACTGCAGGCTGCGAGGAGATCCACAGGAGAGTGGTATATCTCATCGCCGACCCGCCAGGTCGATAGAGCGTGCCACGCCCGGCAGTGAGCCCCTGCCATGCAAATTACGTACCTTGGTGACAGAATACCCAGGTACAACCAATAGATGACCGAATAATGCCCAGCCACAACCAATAGATGACAGATGAATGCCCAGGCACAACCAATAGATGACCGATCCCAGACCATAGTAGGGGCCTGACTTCAGGGCACGATTATGAAGGCGGTTGGAGACCCCCCAGCGGGGCCGTGGTGGGGAGAGAAGACAATGCTGCCGAACGCCATGGCTGCCTCTCCTATTCAAACCCTGTCACCAGGCTCCAGCAAGCACCCTGCTGCCTGACCTTTATGGTACTCTGAGTAGGAACAGAACTGTAGAAACACAAAGGCTGCGTTAAAGCCATTTGGAGATGGCTATTCACAGAGCGCTCCGGTCTCAGGGAGGCCCAGCACTGCCTGGACAAATTGATACTTTAGGAAAATGCCAGCACCAAGGGCTATGACGACATCTCCAGATTCGGGGGAGAAAAGCACTATACAAGCCTTCTAGGGTGCCAGGGGACAAGCCACTGACCAGCCTGAGGACTGGCCAGCAATGAATGTTCTGGAATGGAATTCACTAGAAACAGGTGTTCCATAATAGAATCTACTACAATGACAGCTTTTTTAAAAAAAACATGAGAGGTGTGGTTACAGGCAGAGAGCACTCAACTATCAAATCAAAATCATGCATTCAACATCAAAATAAATTACTGATCTCTAATATATACTACTAATTGGAGATTTTTTTTTAAATAAATTTATGTAATTCAATTCAAAATACTGTATTTGTCCCCAGGGAGTCAATTTATGGCAGGCAGATAAGAATTAAACAATAAACAGAAATTTCACCGACACACTAAAATGCTAACAATCTAAAACAATCTACTGCCAATAAACTGACAATCTAAAACAATCTACTGCCAATATACTGACAATCTAAAACAATCTACTGCCAATATACTGACAATCTAAAACAATCTCACTGAAATACTTCACAATCCAAAAAAATAAAAAATACAAGCATGTGACACTAAGGTTAAAGTGCAAGTTAAATGCAAGTGCCTGGCAGACTTAATATTAATAACTATCAAAATTATTATTTAAAAATCTTTCTTCCGTAATGTTTCCTATTCCAAGAATAAGAATGTAAGAACTGTAGTCTGCAAAAAAACATTCATATTAATAACATTAGGGTCCAACAGTAATTGTTCTGCGATAAAGTGTTATCTCTCCCTCTAGGGGTGAAAAGTATTTTTACTTCCTGTCTTCTACAGTGCAGTGTGATGTAGGGTTATGGAGTGAGGAAGATGCTCATCAAAACCTTTAGCCTCTGGTGGTTCCATCATGGTCTCTTGCAATATGCCAGTGTGGCCTTTATTGAATCAGAGCATTTTAAAATTTCTACATCGGCAATAGATGCACTCTTACTGCTCGAGAAGCGGCATAATGTAGTGACAGATGGCTCAATCAGAATGCAACCTCAAACTATAGACCGAAACTTCACCTCGCAACCCGAGCACTGAACTGCACATTTCAGTAGGAGCCGCTCAGCTTAATTGCTCCTCACAGTAATTGTGGTTATCACTCACTCACACACCCCTTCCTCTCCTTCCCCAAGAACCAGGAGAGCTTTCGGGTGGCAGATTTATTTGTTTATCTGCAGTATATTTGCCAAGGTTTCCATATAGAGTTTCTTGCAGGTGTCTAGGCTATTTGCGGTAAAGCGCGTCCATCCTAGTGACGGCCATTGGCTAAGAAAGTGCAGATGCTGTTACCAAGCAGTGAGACTCTAACGCTGTTACTGCTAAAGCCGGAAGCAGCAGAGGTCCCAGGACAGAACTCTGTAATACTCATGGCAAAGTAAGACGGTAATACGTAAGTAAGAAGGTATTTATTGTTGTTGTTATTGTTTGTTGTTGTTGCTTTTGAGCAGAAAGCTAGATGGATCTCATTGCTGAAGCTACTACAGCAAGGAGCTTCAGCCACCCAGAAATCTTCTGCTGTTACTACAGTTATACAAAAAGCAATATAATTTCAGTGTAACACCACTACAACCCTCATTAGTCAATAATGATTTAAGTTAAATTGAGTTATATTAGAACTCATTGTGATTCATGTACAGAAAACAATTTTGATATTATTTAATAGTGGAGAAAGACATGTAGGGTGACACCTACAGTGTAGAAGATCAATGTCACACCTGCACCAGCAAACAGGAGTGCTTTAGTGACAGCAATCGTGTAGGATGAGTCCATTTAAACTTTCATTTAAATTTTCAGTTCTAACCAATCAGGGAAAGCTCGAATAAAACCTGAAGCTGACCTTCTGGAATGTTAGCATGCCCCCTGGTGGCCACTGGCATGCATCACATTTAAAATGTCCAATAGTGAGATACTCTGAAGCCTCGTGATGCCTGATGCTGGAGGTTGGGCACGCTGGGTGATAAGGAAACCCACTGCCGCTGTGTGTCACAGCAAAGCCGGCTGGCGGGGGGAGGGTTGGGGGGTCGCTCTGCTCTACCAGCCTCAGAGCTGCAGTGCTCAGCAGTTTCCTTTCCCTCCTTGTGACTCCGGGAGCCTAATTGGGACGAGGTAACAGCAACGGCATGTCTGTCAGATTGCATCATCCTGATAGCCGTGATAACGGGGCAAAGGTGCTAGCCTGCTTGCCCCCCCCACGAGCTGCAAATGTGCTTGTCAGGTTCCATAACAAGGGCCCTTAGCCACGAATGCCATCCAGAGCCCCCGCCCCCCCAGATGCCAAGTCATGCCAGTGGGCTGGACCCCCAGGGGGACTGGGTACTGGTGCCCCTGGACAGTGCCAAGACCCCCCACTGCCCCCAGATCCCCTCAGTCACAAACCATGAATCATTTCTGCCTTCACTGGAGTAGCTGACTGGTTTATTGCATCATGGGAGGACTGGGAGATGGGACTGACAGGAGTTAGCAAGGCATTCTGGACCGGCATTCTCTCATCATACGGCACTTATCCCAGAGTAGGGACTATGAAAACGTCCCTGCTTTAGACAGGATGCAGCGAGAGAGTTGAAGCGTACTTCTCCAGACTTCTGAGAAATGTCAGTACATCCATAGCAGGGATATTTTTTTTTTACGGAAACAAACTGCCGCGTGTCAAATCAACCTCGGCTTCCAGTAGCTGCAACAATGTTTCCTTCCTTTCTTAAGAATGAGAATCATCTTGGTGATTAATATCCAGGAAACGTTTTAAATAATCATGCAGGTTGGTACTACAGACAGTATTTCATTCCTGTGACGACTTATCGCCAGTGAACACTGTAGATCTCGCCGCCATTAGTGTTTAATGAGCAAAGCCTTACTGTCTTAATCAGAGGACTAGCACGTAAATACAGGCACATTAGCAGCTAGCCGTCGCACACATTTACAACAGCACAGCCACATAGGCTAACCTTAAAAGCCACCATGCAGGGATTAACCTGCTAATGAGAGGACATTCAGACTAATCGTCTTCTCAGGTCCCAGACCCTGACTATACCACCTCACCTTGTGTTTAACTGAAACCAAGATTACCTGATGGTAAATTTAATGCATGCCAGTGGCCAGCAGGGGGCATGCTAAAATTCCAGCAGGCCAGCCTCAGGCCTTAAGCAGGCTTTCCCTGATTGGTCAGAACTGAAAATTTAAATAAAAGTGTAAATGGACTCATGCTACACAATGATTAGACAACAGATTGTTTACAGTAACTCATTTTCAAATCAAGGAAATTTGTTGCTCATAGACTTTTGAAACATTACCATAGAAATCGGACAAACAGAATGTTATTTTTACAATCTTTACCTACTATGGTAATGAAGAAGAGTAGGGAGTGGTTAGGGTCTGTTTTGTATGATTTGTATCAGTTTATTTGGATTCGATGAGTGACATTTTCCCAGATTGTACACATACTAATGCACCGGGAGACGATTTATTCCGATTTTAAAAATGTGACATTTTACAAAAAAATAAACAATTTATTTTGGATTTTTTTGGTGACACCTATTTCTGGCACATTAAAAATGCAAGAAACTGCTGTAGCATCCAAGAGTCTGTCTGACAGCTACATCCACGTAATGTGGTTTCAAATCACTGTTTATTCGGTTTGTTAACTATTTATGCAGATGTAACAAATAGTGTCAAATTACACCAGAAGGCAAACCATGCAAAACGGCTAACTGGCCAGGAACTCATTAATGTAACAGAGTTAAAGTACTCTTATTGTTAATCTAATCATTGGTAACAAGGTTATAACTATGGAAGTTGTAGTAGTGAGTTTTTTTTTGGACATAAGATAAATATTTCCCCTGAGACCCATGACATAGTCCTTGGGCCTGTTGCATAATGGGATACGCATGACAGAAGCTAGGGGAAAAAAACTCTTTCAAAAAACACAGCAAAGGTTGTGGGTCAATAATGTAATTATGTAAAACAACTCTCTATGCTGAGATCCTTTAACATTGGGCAAGTCCCAGAAACTCCCTTTAGTCATTAGAAATATGTACAGATATACAGATATACTCTGACTGTAATGTGAAAAGTCAGGCTGCTTCCATCAGATGATCTGGTCATGAGTGTTAACGTAGTCTAACCAGTACATCTGGTTTTTAATAGACCGTTTGTAGTCACGCTTTACACACTGACGCAGAACAGACGTCTATGTGCGTTTGCACTTAGTACATTTGGTAAGAAGGCAGGCAGGCAGGCGGGCGGGCGGGCAAGACAAAAGATACTGAACAATAGCAACCAGACAGACAGCAAGTTAAACGCATACTGTAGCAGAGTCGGGACTCGGGTGGGACGGATTACATTAAGGTGGAGTTAGCAAACATGATGTTGCTCCCAATGCTAATCACATTAATGATGTGAAGCACTAACCAGTCTAAATAAACTGGTGATCAAACCTTTAAATTGTTAAATACCATTTTAAACACCATTTAATTGGAATTATGATAAATGTATTTAAATTGATGCATTGTATGCATCCATTCATTCTTTCCTTCTTTGTCTATGAGAGGATTAGTTGATCTGTTATTAGTCACTGAATTCAAAGTGGTGTC
>JAODUD010000134.1:9529036-9545277 GCA_026784285.1 Stomatorhinus walkeri
GTGTGTATGAATGGGTGAATGAGAGGCATAATGTAAAGCGCTTTGGAAAAAGCGCTATATAAATGCAGTCCATTTACATGCCGGGGTAATGTTTAATAGCTGCGCTGTAATTCGTCATATTTAACACTAGATGGCACCAATTGACTATCGTCTCTTTCGGTTAAACGTATGATTGCTTAGAATACTGTCAACTGTAATTAGTATAGTGTTTATTACCCGAACGAAAACAGCGTCAAATTTGCACTTCAAGTGATGCACCGCCGTATTTCTATATCGCCATGCCACGTTGTCATTGCACTTCGTCGTGTGGTGACATTATTGTGAGTAAAAGCTTCTTACGCAGAGGAGTGACACTTTTGTGGGGTGGGGGGTGATTTACTTATGGTGCTCCAAGATATATTTCTACCTGGGGATCCTGGGATTGGCTGATTCTGCTTTCTCGGTTATATTTGTTTTTTGGTTAAAGGAATATGCTAAATAAATGTCAAGCACTGGATTTTTAATACCCAAAGACTGTGCTTCTTCCTCTGGTACAGTTAAGTGTTTTGCTAAGTATTGAATGGGTTAACAGATCTACTCTAGCCCAGATCTTCACACAAAGCAGTGTTACTGATGGCCCAAGAGCATCACAGAGAGCTGCTTTGAAAGCATGTTACTGGATGTAGTATGATGTGGTTCAATACCACAATGGCCTCATTTGGGGTGAACACAAAGACGGCACGGTCTGGGTCACATGGTCTGGGTCACATGGTCTGGGTCACATGCTCGCATCTTCCTGTAGGATATGAAGTAGGGCTGGAGCCGCATCCTCTCTGCATAGGATTTGAGAGGGGCCTCCATCCCCCGCGCGTTTAGGATCTCCAACGGTCTGCCGCTGAGCGGAGATGAAACCCAACTCGCCACAAATGGCACAATTGCCAAGTAATGGGATAAATCAGCAGAGACGGAGACAAGTTGTGGTTAGTAGCCGGGGCTGAGGGGGAGAGGTGTTATTGTCTTACTGGGGTTGTGCAACTCAGCTTCTACTCATGCTTGTGCCGCAGATCTCTTCTTAAAAGACTTAGACTGTTGCATGTGGTTGCTTCATATTTGGATATATTTTGCACCTACACACCACACCATCTTCCCAAAGCGTCCCTCTGTGGATGTGAAAAATCAGCGCAACACTGCAGGTCTGCTTACCTGTAGTTATGATGTGAGATTCATATTCTTAATGTTCTGCCATTATCAGAGTTACTCACCAATAGTGCTCAAAATTAATGTGTGATTCTTTTTTGTCTTGCAAAAACATCAAGGTTATTAAGAACCCTCATGATAATTATACATTTTTTATAAATGATCACTTGTTCAAAAGAGCCTTCTATTGAAACATTTTTATGGCATAATTATTATTATGTGCATGACACACCAGCTCAGCCCTCACCAACACCCCGGCACAATTATATTAGTATCACATGGCTAGCCAACATATTGGGTATTTTTTACCCGGGAATCCATTCATAGGACACGCATGCACAGCATGCCTCCAACTCGCCCCTTCCAGCAGAAATGCCCCTGAGAAGAAACATGCGCCCGCTTCCCCAGTGCCTGCATGCTGACCTGTTCCACACTTTGACTGAGGGCATCTGCTAGGGACCGTGGATCAATAACAAAACCTGGGCACTGGAAGATCAGGCTCCTGTTACACGGTGCTGCCTTTGCAATTGCATTGTAAGCCCTTTCTATTGGGAAACCCTTCAGCCATTAAGTGCCTCTGGGGGGGGGGGAGCTACTCATTTGCACCTTGCTGAGCCCAGTATTCTTCTTCATTCTGTCTATTGCTGCCTGTGCTGCTACCCTGTACCTACACTCCTTTAGTTGTTCTCCATCTTTTTTTTATTTGCCCATCTTTCCACCACCCGTGTCACCCTAGGAGTGAGTGAGACTCCTGGTTCACTGCAGTTCAGGAGGGAGGCTATTTTGAGCCGGTCATCCGGTGTCACTGCGGGGGTCCACCTGCAACAGGAATACGAGCCTCAGGAGGCTTCCCATGGGGGGGCACCCCTGAGCATCTTGAAGCTGGAGGGAATGAGTGATTTGTCATAGACTCCGAAGGGGCCATGTGTGTCATACAGACTCTGGAAGAATCAGGTGTTTGACATATAATGCCACGTATTTTATACAGAATCTGGAGAGACCTGCATAGTTGCACCAAGGCCTGGATAAAGATCACAAGCAGCGTAGGGGCTGCATGTTGCAAAAGGCTGGCTGAGCTGTCCAAGGCTGTGGCTGAGTTTGGACACCCGCATTAAAGCTCCATCAAAATCATCCATCCCACCATCTTACAAGCAAAGATTCCGGTCAGGGTTGCAGGGGCAGAGGGAGCTCGGGGCACAGAGTTGGGTGGTCGCCCAGAATGGGACGTCAGTCCATCGAGGGGCCGATCCTCCACAAACTCCCACTCACTGTGGAGAGCTTAGAGACACTGGGGGTGTTTCTCAATACCAAGAACACAAAGTCCACACTTGCAGCTTTGGCAAAGACTAACTGGTCTTGCTAACTTCTAAGAACAAACTTAAGGCACAGTGAATCATGGGATTGGTATCATTTGCAAGGATACAACTGATGCATCCTTAATACTCGGGGTGGGGCAAGAACGACATCCAGGCATTTGTATTGTCCCCTGTACTTCTTTTCTTGAGTATTGGAACTGGTCTGCGGCAATGGAAGATGACATTAAATGGGTGCATGAGAATGCAAGTACGGTCAAGTATGCATATTGAGAAACACCCAGAGTCTCTTTACTGTGTCAGGAAAGTGGTGCAACTGGAGGAAGCCCACATAACACAAAGAGATCATGTAAGCACAGTGAGTCCGTGCCACTCTGACCAGCACCAAATGCTGACATTCTATCCACTCACATGTATTTATCCTACTGCACTGAGTATTTAAGATTTAGAGTAATAAACCTTCCAGTTATGTACATTTTAATACTCTGCATGTGTACTGTATGCTCTGGAACTGTACATTATAGTATAGTGTTCACTAAGATACTAGACATCTTACTGCAGCACATGTCAGCACTGCGTGTCGTACGCATGCACAGTGACTCTTCAGGTTTCTGCCCTCAGTAGCGGAAGGTATAAGGGCAGCCTGCCTTCACCTGGGACCTTCAAGATATAATGAAGTGGCAACGAGGGTAACAAGGACAAATGATCAGGCGTGGTGGCTCAGTGCCATTATTTATGTGACGTCGCTGAGCCACCCCTGAGAGAGAGAGACAGTGTTTTAACACTGCTATCAAGATCACGGCAGTATTTTAAGAGCGATCACACAAAGGCCACGTAAGTCTTTTAAATACTGCCCATCTGAGGGCAGTGTTTCCTTGGGTGTGTGTGTGTGTGGATGTAGTTTATATTACATTGTGGGGACCAATGACCCCCACAATGTGATAGAAACCTGTTATTTTGATGTTGCAGGGACCATTTTTCAGGTCCCTACAAAGATCTGTGACTACAATCCAAAAAATACAACTGAAAGTCTCTTTTAGTTTGGTTACTTATGGCTAAGGTTGGGGCTGGGGTTTAGGTTGCCATGTTGGGATTGGAGATTTCCCCATAGAAATGAATAGAGTCCCCACAAAGATATAATCACAAGCCTGTCTATGTGCAGCATTTTGAATATGTTTAAAACAAAATGAAAGTAAAAATCTACAGAACTCCTTCATCCTCAAGCCATCGCTAACCACAGATCCTCTTCCCTCTCCTTTGTTGGAACCCAAGGAGAACAGCTATCAAGAACTTCTACTCCAGAAAAACTCGGGGTATGAGGCCACCACGGTCCCAACATGTGGCACGATGATGACGTAGCCGCGCGATCCATGGCGGCCGGCGTGGGGTTAAGTGCGACGTCTGGGCACCCAGGCATTGCGCCAGCATAAATGAGTGGCATTGGTGGTTGTTTTGTGTGAGTTGTTCGCTTGCCGTTTGTTTTTTCAGGTCCCAGAATATGTCTGATCTCTTGGGTCACATTCCACACACACATACAAGCACACACACAGGTTTCTAATTGTACATTCATGTCTATGGGGAAAATTCTAATCCCAATACAATGACCTTAATCCCTACCCAGCCCTAACCTTAACCATAAGTAACCAAACGAAATACGAGACTTTTGGCATTTTTAATTTTTTGATTGCAGTCACAGATCTTTGTGGGGACCTGAAAAATTTTCCCTGCAAAATAAGAGGTTTTTACATTGTGGGGGACATCTGGTCTGCACAATGTAAAATAAGCATATTCCAAACACACACTCACACACAGTGAACCCTCAGAGACACATGCAGAATGAAGGCCCTCAAATCCTGTCAGACATGTAAGGAAACATTCCATCTCTGACACGCGTAGGAATGAACACTAATACACAAACGCTCACAGAGTGTCAGATCTATATACATACCCTCTCTCACACACTCTAATTCACACGGAAAAAAATAGTGTACAGTCTCTCTTACGCATACACGTGATCTGTGAAATATACACAGTAACACGCACAGGATCTTTAATGTGCAGGAATGCACATGTACTCTTTCCTACCTTCTTAGGGGCAGAAACAAATGTTTGCTGTCAATCTCAGCATGATCGATAACGATCATTACAGCCTCCTTGCTGCAGACAGGACACAACCACACTCTCGCACACACGCACACGCACAGGGGAGCTCGCCGCCACCTGCCCTCTGCCAGAAACCCAACAGCCATGGAGATCCGTCACCTTGCCCCAGTTTCCCCCTCCCCCGACCCCCCATGGCCCCCTCCCCCCAGGCTGCCGTGCACACCCGACGACTTGCCGATGACAGCTCATTTTAAACGAGTACTTAGACCAACGGTAATGACAGGAATGACACACAGCCTCTTACATCTGGTACTGTATGTTAAACCCTGGGGTGGGGGGGCACCTACACAGCTTAACACTAAAGTTAATTATGTAATTATCGTAAAACAAGACCCTGGTTTGAAAGCTGTAGATTTTTAATTGAATTGCTACAGATCATGCTGTTTGAATGGATACAGTTGTAAGTTTGGATGGAGACAGAAAATAAATCATGGAAATAAGTGATAATGTAGCATCAATTACTGGGAGAAAGGGAACCATTGATAAGATTTAGCGATATATATCTGTCTTATATCTGAGTAGCCCCATCAGGTGGTTGTTGTTTTATGTTCCACAGGTTAGATTAGCAACCTCGCAAACCCCATAGCAACTGCATTCATTCATCCTTGCCCAAATGTCGTCACTCATATCCTCCCATTGCCTCTTTTTTTCTCCCCATCAAAACGCATCAGATTCCTCATTTCACACTGTCCTGATGACATCATGCCAGGGATGTCGCTGAGGATTGTGGGAAGGCGCCGTAAGCCAATCAGTACAGACCGTCTACCATTGGAGGTCTCCAGGCTTGGAACATGCCATTATGAGAACCGTCACCTTCCAGCACACTGTTTGTGGGGGGGGGGGGGATTGAGCGTGTTGTTAAAAATTACAGAAAAAAGGCGAAACACTCAGTCATGGGCAGATGGTGGCTCCCTCCAAAGGCTCTCTGACCTTTGACCCCCCCAGCGTGCTGTCCTCACACTGACCAATCCGGCACCAGGCCCCCTTCCGCTCGGACATCTGGCCGTTCCTGCAAAGTGATGAGAGTGTCAGTGTCACGGTGAGTTCACCACTTCTGTACAAACAGAGGGGGGAGCCCTGCAGATCCCCCAAACTCCGCCCTCCGCTGCTACATGGAAGTAGTACTCTACCATGTGGCAAGGCCAGGCAAGTTGGTTTATACAGTACGTTTCATACTAAAGGAATTCTAAGTCCTAATAAAATAATGCAATTAAAATGTACAATCACTGTTTAAACTATAAATTATAGGCTCATTAAAAGAGAGGAAACTTTCAAGACATTAAATGTGTATAATGAAGAAGATATGAATGTGAATAATAAAAAAGATAAATTACAGAACATTGAAAATAGAAAAGTGCAGTGCTTAACTTAAGAGACAACTCAAAGAGGGAGCAGCTGATGTTTTAGTTGAATGGCTACAAGATCTTTGTTCCGGTTTTGGGCAGGATTCCAGCAGGTTTCCAAACATTATGTCATACTATGTTTTTCAACAGCTGATTCTGGCAAACAACCCAATTTATGAAGTTTGTTTGAGTTTGTTTAATTCAATTATAGAGCCAGATATTTCAAGAATTAGTTTAGTTTAATCCCTATAAAAATCCTGAGTTAGTTACTCTCACCACAAAGTCATCCAGCCTGCCAAGAGATATGTGTTCCCATGCAGAGGTGGACAGTGCAGGTCCAGAAAGTACAAATCCAGACCAAGATTTGCAATCAACCATCCAACTGAACATAAAGAGTCACAGTCACAGAGCATTCAACTAGCTGATTTAAACCACATCTTAGTCTGGATTTTTACTTTCTCAAGGTGAAATATCTACCTTTGCTTACATATAAAAGAAGGAAACAAGTCTTGTGGGGTGGGTGGTGATTTGGGATATATTTTGCATTGGGGAGGAAAGGTACAAGCAAACCAAAGCCATCTTTCTGGCCCAAGCTGAAGTAGGTGGGCCATCAAGATCGGTGCCTGGATCAATGATGGGGGGAAATGGAGCTGGAAATGGCCGAGGCTTAATAACAGGCAACCGGGTTGGATTCTGCTCCCTCTCTGAGCCATTACAGCAATATATCATGCTCTACATAGCTAGGACTGGGCCATGGATTAATGATTTGTTTTCTTGCTGAGCAGGTTCCTCTTGTGTCAGCCCTGTGCCTAAATCTAACCCTAAACCTAACCCCTATCTTGCTAGACTTAGTCCTTTGAAATTGCAAACCCTTATTTTTTTCCCTGCTAAATTCTTGGTGGCTCACAGCTCAGACTTAACCTGTCTGGTTCGGGTGCTCACCCGTTGTGCTGTTGAACAGTAGTGTCCATATGAATCATTCACCTAAAACATCCAGCTGTACAAATGTTACTGCACGTTAGCTAAGTATCAAAATAATTCAAATCCAGCGTGTCTCCTGCTTAAACCCAAACACCCGGCTTGCCTCCCTCTGGCTAAAATAAGCACCTTCTCCTATTTCCACGGATAAACTCAGGCCGTACTGCTGAGTGCACGCTGGTATCAAACATTAGCCACAGAGATAAATGAGTAACATGCAGTATGAGATTCACTCTCCTCCCACACCGAGGAGCTACCCATTATCCTCCAGTCCTGGGCAGAGCAGACGAAACAAGGAGGGGATGAGCCAGTGTTTGGGGTTGGAAACAGCTCCGGGGTGATGTGGCCTTGTCTCCAAAACATGAATGCTGAGCAGCGGTTAGTCACAAAGGTTTGCACATGTATGCAAGGACAGTTCCTTAGTTATGTACGGAAAACATCTGGGAAATTTACATATGCAACTCATCTTCTTCACTCTCCTTGTTGTGAAGGAGACTCATAGTGCTTCCCAGGATCGAAGTCCTGCGCTGCTGTTGCATTAGAACATGCGGACGGCTCAAGATCCTGTGGCTGGGTGGGGACATTGCTATCAACAGCATGTTTTAAGGACACTGGAGCCTTCAAAGAGGGTAAGAGATCTTCATTATTTATGGTCTAAAAGCACCCCCTCCCAATCTCCCACTGCTGTGTGCCCTTTTAATGGTGTTTTGATGACCTCTGTTGACCTTTGACCCCATCCTGTGTCCCATAAGCCTGTCAGTTTTCTTGGTTCCCAAACTCGCAGTCCCAGTTGTACCCACTCACAGGTTTGAGGGGAGGGGGGGGGGGATTCTGTGCGGCCATTTTGCATGCTAGTTAATAAACCTAAACGTGTATCCACATTTCACTCTATTAGCATACTAATATATATATATATAATATTATGTTTCATTAAATATCTAATCATGTTTAGATAAAGATGGGATTATTGTAATCTATCCATCTCATTAACCCAATTAAAATATCTAGCTACTGACCCAATTGAAAAAAATAACACTACAAGTAAACAATTGAACAACAATTATTTTTGCTCAGAAGGACACTTTGACAAAGAAAGCATTGGTGAGTTATAAAATGAGAATTTTCAAAGAAAACATCCCGATGTCTTTCTCTGGTGAAAAGGCTTCGAGATAGAATCGCTCTTGTTAAAACCGTCGCATTCCCCTTGTACTTATAAAACGTAATTTTTTTATTCATACATCCATCTTTCCACTGCTGGCCCAGTTCATGTACATTTTCACTGCCCCCAGGGAGGATCAGGAGCTATTGTTTAGCTTTCCACAGCTGGACACCAAATGTTTATTGTTCATGCGTCTGTCACTGCACCAGCCTCCTGCTCGGCAGCTTGCTGAGTGTCTCAGTTTGGGTGTCACTAAACCTCCCCAGCTGACAGTGACTCTGGGTTAGCCAGACTCTGGGAGATTAATTGGTGGACTGACCAATGGGGGGAAAAGCAGTGCTGCGCCACCCCCAAGCCCTAGTGACCATATGTTAATAAAAGACGCATCCTACAGTTTCGCCCTTATATACAGAGGAAGGTTTGCTTTAAGTAAGTCAAGAAAACAACACTCTATGAATGTTTTTGATTGA
Organism: Stomatorhinus walkeri; assembly: GCA_026784285.1. Classification (NCBI taxonomy): domain Eukaryota; kingdom Metazoa; phylum Chordata; class Actinopteri; order Osteoglossiformes; family Mormyridae; genus Stomatorhinus; species Stomatorhinus walkeri. The sequence continues at coordinate 9,537,639 of JAODUD010000134.1, forward strand.
AGTTTATATTCTATAATTGACCGTCTTCACAAAATAAAAACCTACATTCGCCATAAAAAGCTGAAATTACTGTTCTGATTTATGAGTTGACTGTTTGCAACTTGCATCCTGTCATTAAAGTGTACTGTTTTACGGAATTCTGTATTTAATTGCCTTACAGTGAATAGTTAACGGATGTGTTTCACATTTTTTTTCGCTGTTGGATAATAGGATACCGCTGTTTTTAGTTTCCCAATTACCCTGGGAAGTATCTGCAAGGCACTTTGTGACAATTGTGCGATGCATAAAGAAAAAGATTAATCGATTTATCGACCGATTGTTGACTTTACAAAAAAGCATGTAATGCATAACAGCAGACGGATATTCCCACAGGTCGTAAATGCGAGAGTGGGGAGCCCCTCTGGACCGGGGGGTATTACAGCCTGGGGGGGGGGGTCGGCAGGACCTTTTATGCGCTTTTATTCATTCTAAATACGAAATTTTATTAAGCAGTCGGATGGCTGATTAGTGTGTAATCTTTATTTAAATTTAATTGAGACTGCAGGGGGGGACCACGGCGTGGCGGATTTTGAGCAATAAGACTATTTACGCCTGCATTTTAAAGCTGGATTTAACGCGTCTGTCTGACAGCCAAGCAGCCGGACTCTGCGCACCTGTGACCCGGTACGCTGGCAAGTTTATCCATCCAGTTACATAAAACGGTAAAATAAAACGTTAAAAAGACGAACGGGTAGGAAATTGTTTATAGACTGAAGAAAACAGCCGCCTTGCCGTCTGAAATCGAGTTTCCACAGACCCCTATAGTGACTGTTGTGGCTTTTTTTACATGTTAAATTCTTTACAGATGTCCGGTTCTCTTTTAAGCCATATTGTGAGCCCAAGTCGCCTTACATGCTAGACAGTTCCAGTATGGTTCTAATTTTCTAGAGTGACATGAGCAGTTAATTATTCCGCAGCAAACAATGTCTTACAATTTTTATAGCATTTCAAAACCGCATTGAACAGAATATGGAAGAACAAAGTCGAACAAACTTCAATTGTTTCCGCAGTGGTTACAGACTCGGCCATTAAACGACCGGACTGTGATGCTTCAAAAGAATTTTAAAAAGAGCCCGCATTTAAAACGCTTTGAAAGCTCAGCAATGCTGAGTGCAAATGTAGCTCAACGTTATGGACAACAGACTGCGGAGTTAGCATCGACAAAGCCAAGGCAGTGAATGGGATGTTCCAAAGCAACTCGGACTGCGGAATAACGTTGAGTATTGGAAATACACACATTCAGGGTATAAAAACTCAAGTTTGTTCGTGTCCAGGAATATTTATCAATAGGCGGATTCACCCACCTAGAAATCTGATGAAATGTAGCCTACAAAGTAAAACAGGATACAGAACAGAATCACTCAGGCTAGCGTCATTCTGATTTCTCTACAATTAACAACTCAGATAAGGGTGTCATCCATTCATTTTATATACCGGACAGCTATGCAGGGGCACGTGATTCAGAGTTTTATCCTGGAAGCCACTGGCATAAGGCAAAAAATAAACCAGGAAGGGGCGCCAACCCATCGCAGGGCACATCACTGTTCGTTTATACGACGGAGCCGCGTACCCTTCACCGTAGCCTGACATGCAACTCAGCAGAAATGTAACTACAGGCGGCAGACTACGGCGTAGGGAACACGGTACCGGCGGCTTAGATTCTAAACAGAAATATTAATTAGTCTTAATTTGCAAGTGAAACTTTGGCCAGAGTTTATCTTTCGTTTAATGTTGTTGCTTGCTACACACTCAGGACTATGTTATGTTCATATCTGATAATCTTCATCGACCAACTTATTGATTAGTTTCGGTTTTCAAAGGATCGTAATGACATCTAAAGAGGTATAAGGTAAATTGTAATAAGGCCCTGTCTGTAAACAAGTTTAGCTAAATGACATTAATTTATCAATGTTTTATCTAGATAATGTCAGTATTGGACCATGGCATTACTCTGTGTAGGCCAAGACCACATGTTCAAAATGCGGTTCCAATAATATTTAAATAGTCAATTGAAATTTGCCTACTACTGCAAATGAAAGTCAGATTCCCCCCCCCCCCCCATCCTTAGCAAGCACGACCTTTGGAAATGACTTTATTAAAACTTAATATGGAGAGTTTTGGTGGAGCTGTTCCATCTGAGTGAAATGACTACTATTGGCTTGTAGGACACCAAACAAAAAAACATCACAAAAAGCCTCATCCTAATAAGAGAGAGAGTAGAGTGGGAATCCTAGGTGATGTGAGCTTGATGCTTATGACATACCTCTTGGCTGTAGTCCTATCAGAGTCCTGAGGAGATACGAGGTCTGCAGAGTCTGAACAGCAGCCGTTCTGCAGTGCAGGATGTTCTCAGCTGAACATTACAAAATCCTTTGACTAACGCAACGCCAGTTCTGTTAGGCAGCTCCCAAAAGTTGTTTTTTGATAAAAAAAATTTTATGAGCTCTAGTAAATAAGGCTTACTGGCTTCAACTAGCATTTCCACAAATGTATAACAAAACCACCAGGGGAATGAGAAAAAAAAAAAAAACGACACAGGAAACATTTTCATAAAAATTCTTTTAGTGACTATAAAATAGCTAAGTACATAAACAATGTTTACTTGCTACGTTTTCAAATGCATTTTGTTTTTTTCGCATCTCAACATGCAGACCAAATGTCACAGGGTGTCGTTTCGTGGGGACAGAATGTTGTTTTTAAACCCATAGGGACCCATGCGACAAGAACCAATCAGCTATCCCTGACAGCTAAGGGGCACAGCACGCTGTAAATTCCAACTTCCCCGCTGAGGACAATCATCAGCAGCCACGAAGGGCAGGAACAGAGAACTCACAACGGCATCACTGACAGCATGCTGGTTATAAACATTTTAGCCTGGAAACAAAATCAACAACTGATTCTGTAGGCGGCCGGATATTTTGCCAGCTTCTGTGCAATTCGCATTCATATTATACATAGTTATATGAAATATGGTTTATTTGCTTCATTTACAGCCTGATGAGGCCTCGGGTGTATTCCAGCTCCTCAGCAGTATCGTCTTAATGACGTAACTTGAGCAAAGCGTCTATATCAAAAGTAGAACAGCGCAGCCAATCGAAAGGGATATATGTGTGTGGCTCATACACCACCACTGATCACTCCAGCAATACCCGTCTTTCCTTTATTTTTCATCCCGTTTTGCCCTCCAGCCCTGAGGCGATCCATCTCGCCGGGCTAATGAGAGCTCAGGCCCCTCACACCACAGAAATGACCAGGCTGCAGCTGAAACTTAAAATAATAATACTCATACTCATAGAGCCAGCACACACACTCTGTGTGGGAAATCATGTGTCAGAGACCCGCCGCCTGTCTCACTTCACTCCAGGTGTCTTCAATCTCACCCACTCTCAGAGCCAAGCAGCAATACCCCCCCTTTCCCCAAGATAAATGACACCGCTGAAACAAAGGCAGTGCCACAAACTCAAGATCCTCCTGTTCGGGCGAAACCCATGAATCAGAGAACAACCATCTCTATTGTAGTTCTTCATCGTGAGGAAGTATCAGAGATCGTGTGAGAAGGAGCGCTAAGTCCAAGACTGGAGTCTGCTATGTGGGACCCAGACCTGAGCCTTTATCCAGGGAGCTAAACCTGATCCAGTACCATGTTCGAGGCAGGGTGTCACTCATGCCCGCGGCCGATCGTCCGTTGCCGTCCCGTAAGGTAGCCGAAGGGCAGAGGTGCAGGACCAGCAGAAAGTTGTGAAATCGCTGCTAAATTTGGCCCAGTGTTAAACAGGACACCTGCCCCCTGATAGGAGTGATTGACAATTCTGAACCACCCACAGGAAAAGAAAAGATAATAGTCTGTGGAAGTTACCAAACAGGGAACTCCTCCGCTTCCGCATACTGACACATCTGGGTAATGTTGGCTGTATCACATAGGTGTAACCCCAGGTCAACCACTCATCGTGTCCTGACCCTGGGATTCAAGAGATCTCAGCGAGTCAAGGTATGACAAGGAAACAGACCCTTCTACTTCAGAACAGGAAGGGAGGAGTCCCAAAATTCTAAACAACGCACTTAGAAATGGACCTAACAGGCAATCTGCATGCATTTACAAACAAAATAAAATGTGCATTTAAAAAATGTATGAACATTTATACACCAGATATGCATACATGTATTTTACAGGCCAGCCAAACCTCCATATATATATGAACTGTCTGGGATCAAACATTCCCCCTAAAGTCAGGGCATCACAAATCCCCCGAGGTCGATATGTGTCCTAAGCGCGGGTCCGAGTCGATCTCATAGCGATAGTGGTACCCTTCCAGCACATCGCGGCAGGCATCCCGCGTGTCCACGATCCACTTCTTAATGCCCCTGCGGTTCAGATACAGCACAAAGAGGAAGATGACACCCACGAAGCCCAGGACCACACCCAGGAAGGCGTAAGAGGTCTGCAGGGCCAGGCGTGCCCCCTCACCCACCGGGCCGTCATGGCAGCCCAGGATCTGACCCCCCAGACCCAAGATTGGAGTGCCACGGAGTGCGGCTGGAGACGAGCACACCAATCGCCCAGCATCGGTCACATGCGCACGGGAGCTGTTGAGCCAGGCGGCGAAATCCTCCACGCCACAGGTGCAAGCGTAAGGGTTGTCCCCCAGCAGCAAGAGGGCGCCAGAGAGCTGCTCGAACTCCCCCAAGGCGTCCTCCCTGAGGCTCTTCAAAGAGTTATGCGTGAGGTCAAGCAACTCCAGCCACTCCAGGCCAGAGAAGCTCCCATTATGGACGGCCACCAGGGAGTTGTTGGCCAGCACAAGGCGACGCAGGTTAGGGACGTGACCGAAGATGCCGGAAGGCAGGAGAACCAGGCGGTTCCCGGAGAGGTCCAGGGTCTGGAGGCTGCCGAGCGCCCCCCAACGCAGAGCTACGGCCAGGTCACCAATGCAGGAGCGGTTGTACAGAGCCCGGCTGAGGTTGAGCTCTCGCAGGGAGCCGCCGGACACCACCAAGGCCTCCGGGTGGATCACAAACAGCTGGTTTCCACTTAGGTCCAAGGCACGCAGGCCTCGCAATGAGGAAAAAGCCTGAGACTGCACCTCAGTGATCCTGGGGGGGGGGGGGGGCACAGGAGGGGCTGTGGTTATATACACTCCTCCCTAGCCCAGTTTTGCATGCAAGACCAGCAGGAGGGCGAGCAAGAACTGGACTTGTGTACTAAACCTGAGCCCAGTAACTGTCCTCTTTAAACATTCATTCATTCATTCATTCAGTCATCTTCTCTGTAAATCAATACAGAAGTAAAATAGGTGAGATTTTATCTAAGTCTACTAATGAACATGCTCAACGAGGCAAAACAGGGGCCAAATCTTCTTGTTCACGGATGATTTACAGTGACTCTGGCGAGTTACTCAAGTCAACAGATAAGTTTGAGAGGTGACAGCGGGGTACAGCTTCGTCTAGAGCCCTTCATTGATTTATCTCAAAAATGACTGAGAATAACGTACTCTATACAAATCAGACTATGTCGGCTCCCACCGTCCTCCGAAAGAAATTTAAAAGTGTGTGACTTGTGTAACGACACATTTTCAAAACAAACCGGTTTTAGCTAAATCAGGTCTATTCTACGATCGAGATATTCATATGCAAAACAACTATTACAAGCTGACAGCAAAAAAAGTCAGATATGAAAGATTTAAACAAATCGTGGTCATTACCTACAGCGAAATTAATAATAAACAGAGATTTGCGCATAAACAGTAATTGTGTTATAAAACGTTAAATAAAAGGAAATTACATGGTACATATGACATAATTATTACACGTGTCTTGAAAAAGTGACGTTCCCGTTCTGCCGATGTAACGGCATCATATTTTACCTGTTGTTGCTTAGCGAGAGGTTGGTCACGTTCTCTAGACCCCTGAAGGACCCAGGACCGATTCGGGATATGCGGTTCCCGGTGATGAACAGGTTCCTGGCGTAGCCGGGGATCCCGAGCGGGATGCTCTGCAGCTCCTTGGAGACGCATTTCACCGTCTGGGCGGCTTCCGAACACTCGCATCCAGCCGGACACGACGCGCTCAGCGGACACGCATGGAGCAGCGCCCCAACGCAGGCGATCAGAACCAGCCGGACCATCGTGCAGGGCGAAGTAACCACGGCCAGAGACGTTTTCAATTAGATTACTTCCATCCAGCGATTTCTACGAAGTGCGCGGTACCCGCGTTGTGTATGTAATGGATAGCGAGGCGCAATTTAGTGGACACTTAATGCATTCACGGCAGGACCTTTTTAAGTGCAATGTCTCTTTTTAAAAATGCCCGCGGCTATTTGAGAGTCAATCTGCACTAAATTTGCTGCAAAAATGCGATCGAGCCTTAAGAACACGTCTTCTCGGGGTTTATTTCATGCAATTTTAAGTGATCTCCCTTTTTGAATAAGTTTGCCACTCTTCTGCTTCTTCCTCAGATAGTGTCCGCTCCCATTTCGTCTAAGCGAGACGCAACTCCTCGCATTCCGGCGGCCCCGGCGCGTATGAGGGGCAGGGGCGCATTTCCATGTGAAAAGGAGAGCCTCCACTGTTTGACGCCTGGGGTGGCTCTTTCGTGGCTGAAGTACGCGCACACACACACACATGGCCACACACACACACACACACAATGGAGTAAGAAGCCTGGAGAGAGAGAAAAACTAGAGAGTCGCCGATACAGGAAACGGCGGGGGTGGGGCCGTCGGCTCAAAGCAGCTCGCCACCTCCTTTAAAGCAACTAAGGGGGCCGGCGAGCGCCCAGAACCCAACCGGACTGTTTCGAAAAGGTCCGTAAAAGTAATGGACCATTAGCGCAGTAACAAAGGATTATCTGATTTAAACTAATCAACAGCTCATGTTTAAAAAAGCACATGTCCTGATCTGTATTTATAGTATTATTCATTGCGGAACTATGCATTGCATTAATCATCTGTTAACATGTTAGAAAATCGCTGTTCTCATTTACTGGACACGTTCAGCCTAATGTGTTTTTGATGTTCCCGTAGCCAAGCACCCCATACGAAACCGCCGGGGCGTGAAGACTAAAACTATACGAAGTCTGAGCAGAGAAGCGAAGGTGTGGATGAGATAAATGCAGCAGTAGGAGACTCTGAAAAGGCGTTTTGTTATTGCAGCGCTTCGCCTGGGAATTCGGCGGTCCCGAAACACGGCGACCGACACCGAAGAGACACGTGCTTCCAGTGTTTTGGTTTCCAAGTTATAATGACTTAGGCCTAATTAGACTATTAATTACCTAATCAAGCAGCATTAACTATAGGATACTATTTAATACTCAAGGTTATTGGCTATGTGTGGCTATGGATGATATTAACGATTGATTCAGAATACACAATTTGTAGAGCACCCATTAGTTAAACTGTAATCCAATGAGAAACAAATAGTGAGTCGGAAAATAATATCTGGGCTGTAGCCAGGATTTTTAAGATACGGAGGTCAAAAGTGTTTGTCCATTCTAGGTGAGTCCCGTTATGAATCACGGCTATTGGAGGCAATTTTTAGAATAGGGACTAAGGGGTTAATTCTACAATAATGCAGTTTTAAAGTAGGCTCTGACCAGCGTGCCGGCA
>JAODUD010000134.1:9591986-9602450 GCA_026784285.1 Stomatorhinus walkeri
TGGGTGTCTGGTGGGTATCCAAGTTCACCGGGATTCCCCCCCCCCCCCCCCCGAGCAGAACAACCCTGGAGAAAAAAAAGAGGAGGGGGGACTGGCATATGTCAACAGCTCATCCAGAATTACCACCGTGGCACTGAGCGAGGCTTCAGGCCTGACCGGCACACAGAGGGACAGCCTGTATCAGTCACCGCGGCTGCCGGTACCACCTGCAAAGTCTCTGCGGACTCCTTCCCTCGATGACGGCCCAGCGTCGCCTTATATAGCATCTGTTGTGTAATCTTAACTCGCTATGGAAATGCACACATCCCAGGGCAAAGGAGGGAGACGGGTGTGGCGAAACGGCTCCCTGGAAAATCGCTATGGAGACCCAACAGGTGGAGGGGAGGGGGCAGCAGCGATTAGGAGGGACAGCGCCGGATCCGGGGCGTGAGTGAGGAGAGGCAGCTTATTAGCTTGGCTGCACCCAATAGTACAATTTTATAGATTTAGATATATTTAGTGGGGATAAGACTGCATTACAACCTTATACGCTCAAAGTTTTAATATGAACATTATAAATTTGGCACGATTTCATTGAAATTTACCCTTTAATGTTTACCCTGAAATAACGAGCTAACGGCGATTGCAAAGCTATAGTCCCCGTTGTCCGAAACCTGTCCCATAAAAGTGCCCCCCCCCCACATAATAAATATATATTTTATTGACTGCATTAATCTAGTAATAATGCACAAAAACGAGATTATTGATTGCGTTAGGCCCTATTTTAAAATCCCGCAGAGATTGTTTTATATATCACATATAAATCACATTTCACATTTCCCTTCACTGAATGGCCAGTTTTTTTTAACTGTTACAAGATATATGCTAATATATTTAAATATTTTATGGTAGTAGTAAAATTTGAAATCCATAATTTGTTAAGGTGTTCCATGTGAGAAAGCACTAAAAAGGCTGGAGATGTAGACAGGGAACCTCTCTTTTTAAAGATGTCACGCACGGAAAGCCTTTCTCGCATCGTCAACTTCGTTACACCTCTACAGAAAGTGTCAAAACCAATGACAGCAAAGTAGAGAAATCTAATCTAATCTAAATTATGTAATACTCTGCAAGTGCATGCATGTAGTAAAATTAATGTACAATTAATCCGAATAATTCCATGCTAGAGAAGGATATTTTACAGAGGGACCATAGCAAGTTAAACCTCATCCTGTGCTGGGTGTAATGAGGAACCCCCCCCCCCCAACCTGTTATCCATAACAAGCAGGCAGGATGAGGCGCATAAAAGTGTTGTGTGTTTGTGCATTAAGAGACAAATAAAACGAGGCGGTGGTCTCATTAATTAAACACGTGCACGGAGCTGAGTGCATTTGGTTTTCTTATCGCCCCTTTCTGGCACTTTCAGTGAGCGCCCGGCTCTGCCTTCCTGAAGACAGCTGCAGCTCCTGGTATTGGTATATAATTAGCAGGTACCGCCTCGGAGATGTTTAGCGCTTCCCGATCGCCTCCCAGGCTGCCAACCCGCTCAGATCAATTATTGTCGGGGACCGGCGGGGTGGCTGAATCTCACACGGCACACTGACACCCCGATAAAATTCACCCATTTCCCCCCTTAATTCACGTTTCTCTTGTTCTGAGCTTCTGTGATAATCCAGCAGCGGATCTGGGGTGGCTATAGGTGGTCCTGGCCCACCCATCTAAAACATGGCAACCTCATGCCAAAATATGAACACGTAATATACTACCACCCCAACAAAATCATTGGGTCTAGTCTGGCCACCCCGTTGTACTGTATCGGGCTACACCCCTGTAAACACACCCTGATAACAGCCTATCTGGCTCAGGCCCTGTGGTCCTTTCCTGCTGCCAGCCACTTACAAGGTGTGGATTTCTGGTATTTCCCACCTGAAGCGTTTTAAAGCCAGGCACAAAACTGAGGACTTGGGGATACAAAAAAATTCTGCTGCGTTCCAGTCATTCAATATTTTGTGCGCTAGTCGGTCAGTTTTGAATTACGAAACTTTGTAAAAGTTTGCAAAAGATTCTATACAGTGGTGAGAAGCAAAGCCTGATATGGCTCCCGGGAATCCGTAGTGGGCGGGGCCATGGTGTAGCCTCTCTTCCCATTGGACTAAACTACTGATTGACATTACAAGCAGCGCCACCCACCATAGTATTTCACAGTTCAGCTATTCAAAATGCAACTCAACGATTAATGCAGCTGACGGTGATTAAATTGAGAAACAGAGTTTGAACACTTAGCTCACGTTAAGCATGTGAAATACATAAAGCAATGTACCTTGCACTGTTCATCCTTTCCTTTGTGCTTTTCCATTTGCACAAGGAAATCTCTCTCATACAGAAATGGCAAAAAATAAAAAGCTGAACACACGCTGCCTCCCTTCACCAGGGCTGCTGGCATTTGTACACAAACTTCCCGGGTTTCAGCACACTTCAGAGAAACTGTGGCTCTGGCTTCAGACCAACTGTCAGCGAGGCTCATTTCACACCTCTGACCTACAGGCACCACCAGACAGTCACAGCAGCAGGTGTGACCACAGGAGGAAGGTGAGGAGGAGGGCCTGAGTATCAAGCAGGGTAACCACAAGCAATCACTTGGTGGCAGTCAGAATGTAAACACCATAGCAGGAACAAACGTCGCAGTCATGGAATCGAGTATGATACATCAGTCTAAACACCAGAAACAGTTTCATGCCACTGTATACCGGCATATATGGCATGACGTCAGAGCCCACCTGACCCGACAATAAAAAGCGGGTTGAAAAGCTACAGTGTCAGGCCTTCCTCACTTTATTAACAGACCACAGCTACTTACAAGAGGGGAAAAAAAAACAAACACATATTAACAGATAAAAACATAAACATCACATATCCAAGATGGTCGTAGCAGCAGAAACATTCCCGAACAACCTTAAAGGGAGGATTCTGCTCTTGTTCCTCATTGTCCCGTTCCAGGCATAGTCAGATCGATGCCATCGTTAGGCTCACCCTCCCACCTCTAATAAGGGGGTTGGATGCCTTCGTTAGCCAGCCGAGAGATGGCTCGTCTGGAGCGTTGCCGGGCACGGCGCCGGGAATGCACGTCTGTCTCCAGGGGGATCATTCTGCCACGACGCTGGTTTGAGAGACGTATCGGTAGAGGCGCTCTGAGAAGGCATCCGAGGAAAACTTCTGCAGGACGCGCCTCCGGCCCGCCTCCCCCATCTCCCTCTGGAGCTGTGGCTCATTTACAAACTTCTCCATGGCTTCGGCAAAGCTCTCCGCTCGGGCCGGGCACAGGAATCCAGTCTCTTTGTCAGATATGGATTCCAGCGGGCCGCCGGAGTTGACGGCGATGACGGGGCAGCGTGCGTACATGGCCTCCACGGGGACGATGCCGAAGTGCTCGTCGCTGGGCGTGTAGAGCACGCAGCTGCTGTGGTGCAGAAGCGAAACCTTCTGCTGGTCTGACGGCGAGCGCAGGAACGTCACATGGCCCTCAAGACCCAGGGCTGACACCAGGGCCTTCAGCTCTGAGAAATGGTCCACGTTCTCCGCCACCCGCTCGTCATAGCCGCCCGCCAGCACCAGGTGGACCTGCTCCCGCTGCTCCGGGTTCAGCCGGGCCAGAAGAGCCATCAGAGCATGGAGCGCCAGCGGCAGGTTTTTCTTACGCTCATAGCGGTTGATGGAGAGGAACAGCCAGCGTTTGCTGTCCGGCACCAGGCTGTCAAGCTCTTCCAGCTCCCCGTCGAAGGTCGCCGGGTTGAGCGAGGGGTACAGGACATCTGTGCGGACACCCGCCAAGCTGGCAAAGGTGCGCCTGAAGACACCGGCCGTGAAGCGGCTGTTGACCAGCACACAGTCCGCCATGCCCGTAGTGATCTCCTCCAGCCGGTCGATGGGTGCCCTGTAGATCCTCTTCAGAGCCGAGTGCCGCTGGGTGAGCAGCTGGTCAGGATAGTGGCAATAGAAAAGGACCCTCTTCCTCTTGCGGGCTAACCTCAGGATGGGGATGCAAACTGATACCTGGTAGTAATAAGAATACAGTCACTGAAAACAAACCCTAGGATACACTGGAGCTAGACAGGGCTAAAAACAGCCTTGAGCTAAGAGCTTGTGAGTCAAACACAAACATCTCTGTGCCAAAAACAAGCAGAAGACCTTCTATCTACCAAGGGACATCCAGAAATCCTTGCGATTCATGAGTGTATGTAGGACAGCATGAGGCATATGTAGCGGAACTTTGTGCATAAGGCACAGGAGAAGAGCCTCACCTGGTCACAGAAGGCCACGTCGAACTCCACCCCACTGAGGAAGATGAGGAATAGGGCCACGTAGACCATGCGCACGTAGGCACAGAGAGCGTGGAAGTACCCAAAAATACTGGTGGGCAGCCAGTCCCCCACACATACCACAGGGAGCTCCGGGTCACGGGTCTCCGGGAAGCAGTGCCGGGGGTCGTGGTGCGCCGTCCAGATCTGCACGGCACAGCCACGGGAGCGCAGGGCCACGGCTGCGTCCACCACCAGCCGCTCGGCCCCCCCGATGCCCAGGTCGGGGTGCAGGAAAACCACCTTCAGCATCCTGCGATCACCGAAACACAGGCCCATACGTCAGTCATCAGCACTGGAGTTTCCGAAGTAAAACTCACTGGGCAGACCTACTGCACTTTATTTATTAAGCAGTGGAATATATTGGGGATGTTATTTTAGTAAATCAAGAAGACACTGTATATTTTATGACCAGTGTAGGACAGAGAAGCTACATATAATTCAGATATTTCACTTTCCCAATTCTCCAAGATCACATATCATATCTTCATTCATACATTCATTCATCTAAATTACAGTTTTAAACATTGGGTTAGGTTGCTGACAGCCACTTCTCTTCCTTCAAACAAGTTCAGCTACAACGGACTGCTCACTAAAACATGGTGGTTTTGGAGAGCGTGACATCTTTGTAATAACCAGATACAAGTAAAATTCTGCAGCCTACCGAATATAATGCGCGATTATGGCAGCCAGGATTCCTTATGACAGTCTAGCATCGTAGATCATTAACTGGGATCCACCCCACTTCCAATTACTGTCTAATTTTTAAAACAGAAGGGCAAGCTTACTGTACTTAACTAAAGAATGTGCGTTATTAAATACCCACGTCATTCACTTCACAGCAGTACTGATTTGTACAACAGAACAAATTATACACACATCTTTATTACAATACTGTTTGTGATATAAGCAGCTTGAGAAACTTACCCTCGGCTCCCTTTCGCAACGACACGTTAGGTGACTGCAGATAGTTACACTTCAAACTTCACATAGCATAACGCATTACACTACGTACTCACAGTATCCATCATGGCTCTAGCTTTCCATGGGATTCTATGTGACCAACGCGCTTAGCTAGAGCCTAAATGGTACCAGTTTCCCCCAACAAAGATCCGACTATCGCGACGCAATCGTCACAGCTGTACCAGGGGCCTTTTGTTACACATCATCTTATACTGAGCTTCTGTCTACAGTATTACCTGATATGTAGACATACAATTTTGTTTAAATTTACTTTATTGTTTTGTTTTCCATAGTTGTACGTTAATAATAAATGTATTTGTAAAATTATTTTACAGGCCACTAGCAAATTATGCAGTAATCGCGAGAAGAGTTTTGACAAAATGCAGGCACATCCTTAGCCACCCGTGCAGGTCCTTCCTTGTGTTGTCGTGTTCCTTTTGCATTATAGTAATTTCTTCTCAGTTTCCCTTCGGCCAGAAGCAAGGGTTCGTATAGCTGGTGCTGCTGATATAAGTACAGTGTTTTGAGGTCTTCAAATAGTACTGAAAATGGTGAGGATTTCATTTAAGTTGAGTGTTTGTGTTATCTGAATGTGTTTGGTCGTAGCTAAATTTTCATTTATCTCGTTTGGTTTTTAGCTATGTTCCATATTCTCTGACTGAGTGGTACATTGCCTAGTTTGGTCGTTTTTGTCACTGAGCATGATGTATATGAGACGAAAGTTTGGATATTTTATCGTAAAATATTAAGTTTGTTTTCTCGGCGGCCGCCTTTTGAACACAAATGAATGAACAGTCTTTGCAAAGACTAGATGGCAACCATGTTTGCAGACGTGGCTGTTTTACTATGATCGGGGTGAAGGAGCCGGACCAAATGCCCACCGGTTCACCGGACATGACCTGCTTTTATATTTAACGGTTTTTATTTGCCGTGATAGTGACTTTTCTGATGTTGGATTTGCTCGGTATCCTTAACGGCTGCTGAAATACGCCTTGGTGTATTGTGCAGCTTCCACGCACTTACTTTTTTCCTCTTGCGGTTAGCTGTGTATTTTATCTTGAAGCAGTATAAACTAAAACTTAGAATGCAACCAGAAACGGTACTATTTTGGTGATGAACTATACTTCGGTGCTGCACGATTAATGCATAGATTGGGTAAAATAGCAAGTTCTAATATTGTATTTAATGTATTACAGCCTGGTCCTGCAGCGAGTGCAACAAACGTGGGCGCCTCCAGCCGCTCCCCCAGCAAAGCCGTGGCCCCCAGAGCCGCGGGCTCCACAGTCAGGCAGAGGTAATGTGGGTTCGGTACATCTTTGGAGAGGGTCGCCGAGGTCGCAGTATGCCACCGCTAGTCACTGGGGCCTTTGCTGGCCTGGACATACCCCTTCGCTGGCAGGGTGGGTGTAGCTGAGAATGAACTATGCCCATAAAAATTGTACCGATGTGCTGTATGCAGGAAGGCTGCTGGCAGCGGCACTAGGAGCGGGGGACGCTCTACCACGTCTGCAGGCACGGGGGGCATGTGGCGCTTCTACACAGAGGATTCCCCAGGGCTGAAAGTGTAAGTCTTGTATGGTCCCTTCTTTGGTGTAACAGTTGCATGACTTTATAGTGGCGCAGAATAATTTACCCTTCTATTTGTCTGACACTTCAATGTAACTGGAATTAGGTGTCAGAAATGTAACTGAAAACAGATTTGACAGTTTGCTGGAGAGGCAAAATAAACTTGCATTAATTTAACTATAGAAATTTAAATTTAAGCTGTGATTAAGTCACATTAAACTGAATTCTGCGTACAAACTGGTAGGGTGAACAGCAGACATCTATGGTGAACTTCGTGTGTCAGGCCAAATGGTAATAGATTTTGTAAATGTTGGCAAATTGTTGAAATAAAACAAATGTGGGTTTTGAAGTGTATCTGGATGCTTAGTGCTGTTTGTAGAAGTTCATGTGCAGATCTGGTCTGGGACGGCCTGCATTGAGAGCTGTAGGCTGTTCAGATGTCCACTATATGTAAAGGTGTGTAACAGAGTAATGAGGTACTGAACTTCTTAGTGCACGTGTGAGCAGTAAAGAGGACCTGCCGCAGCGTTCCAGCTCAGAGCCAGGACACTCCACTTCTCCATCCTCCTTATCGATGTTCGTTTCCCAAAAAGCGGGGGTGAAGGAATTACTTTTCTGCCGACCTGCTTCCTCCAGGCGTAATTAGGTTACCACGGCAAAGGTCTCATCAATTAGAGGCGACAGGAAAGGCTGGTGAGCGGCATTGCTGTGGCCGTGCCTGGTGATCATCCTCCCTTTGTCCTCAGGGCCGGCCTGCTTGAACCTTATTAGTGGCCTCGTGAGGCTTTCTTGTTTGGGCTTTGAGCTCGTCCACGTGTGCAGGGTCTGCTACCGTCTGTCTGAGGCTTGGTGCCTCATGGATGAAATGCTGCTCAACTGGAAATTATGCCTGTGAAATAGGTCATGGCTGTTGTGTTAATGGTTTGTACTTAGAACCAGTTTCGGATCCTGATGTCTTTGGCTCCTCCCAGTTTGTGGGTCTTTCCCAGAGAGTCATTTGTTATTCTTTCTATTTTCCATCTCACTTGCCTCATACAGCCATTCAGCCCAACATCACCAACCCACCCCCCCCTCCCGGAAAGCTACAGTTTTAACTTAAAATCCATCCTAATCTATCCAGACTCACCTGAAGATTTGCATAATTTCACTTATTTCTCCTCCACTCACTGCATCCTGTAGTCTACATTTCTCTGCCATGGTCTGTCAATGGAGTAGATGTTAAGTAGCGATGGCTGTTCTGTTCTGTTACATGGCTGTGCCTGCTTGTCTTTTATCCGCTAGGATGTGGCTACAGTGATCCACGGCCTGTAATTACATGCCCTGCAGTGTCGTAAAGCACAAATGTTTTTCAAGGCATGTTCATAATCCATAAAATGCTCCTACAAATAGCCCCTAGTATAACATAGCTGCCTTTATCGGGCATTTTGGAGTTGGCTGCTTCGAGGTCAGCTCAGCCTGACAAGTTCCACACGACGTCCACTAGGGGTCCCTGTGCAGCTGTCAGTTTTCGCTGTGCACATTACTTTGACCAGTAGATAAGCAGGCGCTGGGCTATTAGACGCAGTTTCATTATTTCCTATCTTCATCTTTATCTTTAAACTTGGAGCTGATATTTAAATGAGCACATGCTTTAAGGTTTTTATCTGCAAGTATGAGTCGCCCGATGGGACGAATGTGTCGACTGTGGTGACGGTGCTCATCCGGCTGTCTCTGCTGCAGGGGCCCTGTTCCTGTCCTGGTCATGAGTCTCCTCTTCATTGCATCAGTCTTCATGCTGCACATCTGGGGGAAGTACACTCGCTCTTGAAGAGGCCTCCTGCCATTGGACCTGGACCAAAACTCCCACAGATCTTATTGGCCGCGATGTCTGGCCCCACCTTCAATTCGCATCACTTGGGCTGCATGCTCAATGCAGATTCTACTGCAGCCTTTGCATAACTTAATGTGTCAGTTTTATAAAGTTTCCCTCATCAGTTTTCTGTTAAATATCTTTTGTAATTGTCATTTGTACAAATGTGAAATAATGTACAATAAAGTGGTTCCGGAACCTGGGTGATGTGTGCTGTGTAATGTTGTACCCCTGTGGTGTTATGGCAGCTGGACCTGCAGGGATTGTATTCGTATGTGACTCTCATTCTGCAAATACCTCTTGCAGCATAACGCCTTCGTGGCGTTCTTGCAGTGTGGCGCCACCTACAGCTTGGCTGTCTGCCATATCTGGTTGTTGTACCACATGTAAATTTTTAATGCTTGTGGTTTCTTGAGGAGGTTTTGAACAGAAACCTGACGCGTCTTATATTTGATATCCGCTACAAACATTCCTCAAGCGAGGCCTGCCGAGGTTAGGTGCCGTCTTTGCTTATGTATCAAGTATCTGTCATCACCTCGTTTAATACAAGATGGATACATAGTGAGGAAGGGGTACGGGACACAGGCTGAGGCGTCAGAATCCAGAAATCCAGTTTGTATTTGGACCTTTTCAGCCTAAATCCTGAGTTGGTGCCATTTAACTCTGTAGTGCAGGGTTATGATACAGATGGCGTGTGGCTGCTTTAGACTTTGGTTCTGTACATACGTCGTGTGGCATCGTCGGCGTGGCGTGGCTGGGCCGCCCCCGCACCGAAAGCCCTATGAGCGAGCAGGCCAGCATTCCTCAGCCAGATTCTCTGGATCTCCTGCTTCCTGTTTAAGCGGTAACGTTACATGCAGATAAAGCCAGACACCTCCTGCCTGGTTACAGCCCAGTGTTCTAAACCAAGCCACTGGATATGGCTCTGTGTCCCCCCCGCCCCCAGGAGGTGTCCCCTGAGCGATCTGCTCTCCACAAATTCCTTAGGATTCGGCAGCGAACATATTTAATGAGGTTGACTTTTGGCAGTCGGCCAGTGGTTGAATTTGAGTCTCTCCAGGATTCGAGGACCAGTGCATCTCTGAGTTACCGAGCTGGAGGAGTGGGTCCCCTGATGGGGGACAGGAAGCCGATACAGTGCCATCTCTCTGGAACATGCTAGAACATCTCCATGTCCATTTTTAACTTAATCCGTTGCCCTTTTACTGCTTAAATATTTTTTTTGCACCTGTTGTTCATTGTTTTCTGTATTTCTATCATTCTTGTGTTCTTCCGGAAGCTGTGAAAAACAGTCTGCCTGAAGGAGGCGCTCTACACTTTTTTTTTTTTACAAATCATTTTCTGTCAGAGATGCTAATAATTGTGTTGTTTTGAATTGAAGGTGAGCAGGTTTAGTGACATACCATGGATTTCACATTATTTCAGGAATTAATTTGTTTTGTAAAGAACATTCACAATGCTGTGGCACCTGGCCAATAAGCCTCCTCCTGGGACACTCACACGGAGATGCAGATCGTTGCCGCTCTGTTTATGCTACTGTGACCCTCTCACTTGAAGCAAAGAGGAAAAAAAAAATTAAAAATCATGCCAGGTGACAGGTGTAGCCTTTTAGGGACTTTGCTACTGTAGAGAACAATCGAGAAGATGACACCGATTTGTTTAATTGACTATGGCCCATGTCCATAATTCACGTGGGTGCAACAACTCACTGCTAGCCCCCACCCACCCCCAGAATTGGCCAGCTCTGCTACCGCC
>JAODUD010000134.1:9602550-9612869 GCA_026784285.1 Stomatorhinus walkeri
ACACCGGCTTTCAGCACCAACCGCCCCCCCCCCCCCCCAGTGGCCCAAAGTAGAGAATAATTTAATGCCCACAATTATAAATGAATCACAGTCAGTCGTTTCCCTTGCAAAACAAATGTAAAAGACAGGCTGAGTACAGTCGGGGCTTCCTCCTGCTATGTGACGAGGCTCAGACATGCAATGGTGACTGAATACCTCTGTCCAGTCTTCCGCCAGGAGGTGCGATCTGTTACTGCTGATCCACAGCATGCTTGAACCTCAGACCGTTTCCATGACAGCGCCTTTTACTGCCAGGACATGACTGCCACCCCTCAAGGCTCCGTAGCGCTATCATTGTCTGTATTGCTCTTTTTTTATCTGATTCATCCACCTGCAGCAAATAGCTTTTATTAAAACTGCTTTGATTACATGGACACTTGACTAGTGGAATTCAGGTTAAGCTGCTCACTCAGGGGTACAACAGCATGGCCGTTCCAGTTAAGCCTGCAACCGTTCCATTAGGTCTGCGTCTTTCACCATTGTGCTACCAATGAAATATTAAATATTACTGAAAAGAGGAAAAAGCTGATTGGGGCGTTCCACTCGTGCATTGGTCGATGCTACCTACATTTGAAGGCTGCTTTAAAATTCCAGTTATCAGAGTGGAAAACTTAGTGATCTTGGGCGGGGGGGGGGTTAAAGTTGCAGATAACCCTCTGGCACACATGCAGTAAAGCACAGCATGGAGAATGTGGCTTCCATGACCGTAGGCCAGGCCCTGCAATGCATGCTGGGATCTCACACAAGAGACATCAACATATTTTTGGTGGCAGGGGAGGGAGGGCTATCCGAATTGTCCCCGCTTACGTCCTCCATTCTTGGGCCGGTTTCCGCAGGTCCGTGGCAGGGCGTCCCGAAGCCTCAGCGCGGGTCGCGTTTCCCAGGCAGACGCTCTGTGATGTGCTCCGGAGCTGGAGCCGTCGGTGGGACCCACAGCGAACTTCAGAGGACGATCTTCTCTTGTTTTTTTTTCACAGCTTTCTCTCTCCTTTTTTTCCCTCTGTCTATTTCTCTCGTAACCATTTCCCGTGCTGAAACCGCCAGGCGCCAAAGCGGGACAGTCCCTCTCAGAGCAAAAAAAAAAAAAAAAAAAGCAGGTCACGAGGTGCAGCACACGCACACGGCCATGCACTCCTCCCTGTGCTTTTTCACACCCACACACATGCACACTTGCGCATAAACACGGGCTCTGTTTACACATTGCGAAGGCAAAGGTGTGTGTTACATCGCGTAATCACGCGTTCAACACTCGGCAGCGGTAACGCGCACATGTACACACATGGCAGGGAGCACAAAGGGGGCAGGGCTAAATAGGTCAAAGGTCACATGGTTCCTCCCTCTCATCTGCAGGAGCACCTGCCAGCCGTCCCTCGGAAGGGCCAGTTCACCGAGGAAAAGGCATCACTTTCAGGACATTCCCATACTCGGGGCACTGTTCTGATGCAGTCGCTCCGTGGTGAGGAATTGCTAAACACAAGCGTCCTCAAAATATAGCACAAACATTTTAAAACTAACGTCTTTTGAAAATAGGAGTTAAGCCTTTTCAAATGGCGCCGCCCACACACCTCAGCAGCATATCATAGATTTTTCAGCTTTGTAGAGCTTATTCACCTTCGTTGTTTTGAAATTGTTTCCGCATTAACCTAGCGTACGGACAAAAGGCACTTAGAAAGAAAAAAAATCCGTCTACAGTTTTGTCCATTGATGTGGCTAGATGTGGGATAAAACCTTTTTTTTCAGACGCACAACAAAAGAAGCCCATTCTGCCGTTAATGCCGTGCGTGTGTATTTTTTGTTATTTGTTGACAATGCTAAATTGCTTCCTGCCACGGTCAAAGGCAGACGGTTGCAACATCTTCATGTAACTAAGTGTGAAACAGGACTGTCTGGTTTAGACATCAGTGTACCCCTTCATCACATTTAAAAATTCCTCAGTACAACAGGATGATAGTAGCTTCTACTTCCTGTGTTTAAGTATCCAGAATAGGTATCACACCCCTCATGGAAAATATATGTATTTACAAGTTGAATAGTCTTTCATCACTGTAGAATGTTAACCACAGATTTTATGGGTCAAGTGCCTGTTTTAAGGTCAAACAACTCCTACTGAGACTTTAGATTGTGCTCCTTAATTTCTTTTGAACTGTTTAAGTGAAACCGAATCATAGGAATACAATACAGGAGGTAATTACCCCGATGATGTTAGGAACTGTCTTTGTTTGCATCTGGCTGAGGTCATCAGGTTGGGTCCAGCAGCATCGAAGGTGCTCTCAGGAGCCGCGATACCTCGGTGACGCCGTCTGACCTGGAGATCTGAGGCCTTTTTTTGTGAGCAATAGTGGTGCTGTGAACCCACGCGAAGGTCACCGAGGCAGGGCACACGACTGTGATGTAGTTAGAACCATCCAAAGCATTTTGTAAAATGCAATGTAGTTAGAACCATCCAAAGCATTTTGTAAAATGCGATGTAGTTAGAACCATCCAAAGCATTTTGTAAAATGCGATGTAGTTAGAACCATCCGAAGCGTTATATAAACTGCGATGCAGTTAGAACCATCCAAAGCATTTTACAGTATATATCATATATCATTTATTTATATCATGGAGAGGACTACAACTCCCTACCTGCAGGGGGGGGGGGCAGGATGAGGGAGGGGTTTATGCCCTAAAAGGCCAGGAACATTATGCAAGAGGTGTGCCGGACACATCTACTCACATGGCATCTCCGGAAACATGATTAGGGGATCTGGACACATCCAGAATATGTTTCCGCAGGAAATTGAACCAGAAGCTACAGAGCATCTTTATTCTGTGTAGTGGGGAAGCCTGGACATTCAGGGTGAGATCACGTTACACCCTGGATATTTAGGGTGAGATCACATTACACCCTGCGATCACTACATCAGGGGCCAGGGACGGGTCTCCACTGACACCAGTGGTAAGATTTACACAGTGCTCCCGGATGGGGACCTCTGCATAGGCCTCTTTGCCCAATTTCAGCGACACCCCCACCTGCCTCATCCTCGCTGCCTACTTCACCCACTTTCCATGGCTGGTCTTCTTGCCAGGAAGAAGGTGAGTCACCTCTGTTTCACACCATGCCAGGTACAAATTCAGGGCGGCCTCTGGCTTCCCAAGAATCTGTCTTAGCATGTAAAGCGGTTGCTTTAATCACTTTATTGCCTTTTTTCATTATGACAACAGTTCAGGGATCCTCTTGGGCTGAACAGCAGAAGGTGACTCAAGAAAAATGCTGATTTGCAAGTGACATGCAAACTATATGTTGACAGCTCAAAGTATACTGTCCCCTAATTTATTTAATTAGAAAATGTATCAAAACATCCATTGATTTTGCAGAATGCAAAGTCGTGGTGACCTTGCAGTCTGTTGCTGGTAGCAGTGTGCTCAAGGGGCAGGGGACAGCAGATAACCTAGAGGACCCAAGACACGTGCCCCTGTTAGGCATAAGGCCCGTCACTAACCCATTTCATCCTCTGCCGTGTAACCTGTCAACCTGTCATATAATGACAAATGTAAGCATGCTATGTATTTTCAAACAGAGTTGGCTGTAAGACATTAATTGGAGGTCGGTGCTAACATTTATTGTGCTGTGAGAAAATGGCTTATGACACTTTATACAGTCACTTTTCCCAAACTGCTCTTTCTCTGTTCCCTGCTCACACTGAGAAGCAGAGGATGGCCGTTAGGGGCAGCAGGACCGGGTTTGGCCAGCCGCCTCTCCTCTGTGGATCACATGGTTGACACGGTTGTTGAACCATGAAAATGGGGGGGGGTGGGGGGGACAGGTCTTTGAGCCTCTTACCCTGCATCACTCCTTGCAGCGCTGGCGTGACTGCTGCGGACCGGACTCACTGAACGCCTGATACGCCTGAACGCCAATATAGCGGCAGGGCAGTGCAATTCCGCAGCTTGGGGGCACTAAGCAACAAGAGATGGGACCTGGGCTTGGCCTCCGTCCCAGCCAGGATGTCATCCGGGGGGGGGGGGGGGGGGGAATCTGGGCCCCGTCAAAAGCAGAGGCCTTTCCAGCACAGTGCCGGGTACCTGGGGAAGGGGCGATCACCAAAGTCCCATTTCTGCTTTTTTTCCCACCCCCCATGGACCAAACAGCAGCAGCAGACGCCCAAAGACCAACAAGTCTAGATAAAGGCAAGTACAGCCTGCACTTCGTGTTCAGCGGGGATGCTCCCCACCCTCCGGAATCTGCGCAGTTTGGGTAGCTGGCTAACTGCGTCGTGCTAAGCTGGCACACCGCCTGCGCACTGCAGCTACCTACTTGGCTGCACCCATCTCTTTATACAGGCCAAACCTGAAAGCATCGAATTTGGCAGGGCTCCCTTCAGCCAGAAAATCCGGTTCCATGACCGCCACGCTGTCAGAGAACACCCACACGGGGCGTGTGTGCCCAAGCTCCCACCGCCGTCTCCTTGTGCAACAGGACAGCATGTGGCTGTTTGGCTGTCTGAGGGCGTGTTTTCAGTCACCGAGGTCTGTTTCATTTGAGAGTTGCAGGCCTCATCCCCAGAATTTGCATCCTTGTCTTCCCAGTCATTCCAAGCAGCCCTTTGACTCTGCACTGCCGTCACCCCTCTGATGGAAGCCCGAGGACGCAGAAGAGCCCAGCCGAACAGAAAGTACTGGTCTTCTTCCCGTGGCCTGCACACTCGTTTGGTTACCTTTAGACGACAAAAGATAGAGGTGAACCTCAAGCTCACAATCTTAATGCCGGAAGGTTCTCCAATGACAAGGTGTTTCCCGGTAGTTGTGGCAGAGCTAATGCGCAAATTCCACAAGTTACATTCAAGAAGGTATTCCGTAACAGCTGCCTGGAGTCTTAGAATCATCCAGAAGCCATCAGGTTATGCTTTGATGTCTCCTCATGCTTTCAGTCTTTTCGTATTAACGCTTCAGCCTAAGACGCTGTTAGGTCGTTCGCCTAGGTCTTGGCAGTCATCTCCCCTACCCGGAGGATGGTCCCCCCCCAACATGGTGTTTTCTGTCTGTTGACTCTGTGTGCTCCTTCTCTCAGACCACATCGTCCATGTGACACACGACAGTGGGGCAGCACCTGCTGAGTGGGACTTCGGTGACTCCTGACAGGCCTCGTGTTGTGACATGACCCCGGTAACCTCAGCCACCGAAACGGGAGCCTGGCCGGTAGCGGCTGTTGGGAGTGAAGGGGGTTTGCCAGGGTGGGGGCGGGGCTCAGGTTTCATTAAAGCCCCCTGTGAGCAGATTCAGTTTCGCCCATGTTATTTTTAGCTGGTATTTTTTCCATTCCTTGTGCAGCGTGGGGCAGTCAGGAGTGCCACAACAGGCATGCGTGCCACATCGCGCGCAGACCATGACGTCACCACGGGGGGGTCGCCCTGTACGTGTGGCCAAGTCATGCACTGTACGAGAGATGGTACTAAAATTAGAGTCTAGGTACAGTTGAGGCCGACCCACCACATGATGCTGACGGCACGTGGAATCTGGCCTGGTGTCTGTGTCACGGGACATTTGGTGACTGATGTAGTTGGATCAGACATACAAAATAAAACCTTCATCGGGCCAGTATCCCCCCAACATCATTATTATAATTGCTGCCTGAACTTGGCTGCCTCTTGAACCCATTTTATTTGGCCAACCATAAAGTTTCCCTGAGTTGCTGGGGAGCATTTCTGACTCTTTATCGCTCATTTTATATGTGGTGTCCAGGGCTGTTTTTTTTCTGTGACCTGCTCATTCTCTCGGTCTGCACCACCCAAATAATGATAAGGGGTGATTAGGACTTCTATAATTCTAGTTTTCTAATTTATGGACATATTGCAAACTAATCAAGTGTCTTGGTGTACAATCTTGTGCTCCAGCTGGTGGACTGATACTCGTGATCTTTCACGCTGCATCCCCGTGTCGTTCTTTCAGCCATCCAGGGTTCTGCCGGCACCACCTGATGGAGCACAGAGCTCCTCCATTGGGTGCAAGCCGGCCAGACAGCCAGTCAGCCAATCGATTCCCTCCTCTTTAAGCCAATCAATGTGATGGATCTGCAGACTTTATTTGTTTTGGTGTCAGTATGAGCTTAGCAATCCCCCCCCCCTCCTTAAACCCCCCGCCCCTTTGTTATGTCTGGAGTAACAATGTGTGTTTGCTGGAGCCAAGAGGGGGCATGATTGATCCGCAGAAGTGGACAGTCTGAAAGATTGTCGCACATGAAATGTATCACCCCCGCATTTCATGCGGGGGCTGCCATGGGACTCAGCCCGGTGGTCGGCGGCATCTCCACCCCTATTCAACTCTCCTCATTACCTGCCACCGCCTAGCCCCACCCCCGGCTGCCAGCGTTCCAATTAAAATTGTTGCTCTATAACAACGGCCGGCGGGGGGGAGCGTGTGGGGGTCGCCTTCCCCAATCAAGGCCATGTCCATGAACTCCCCCATTATCTCCCTCTGCTGGTGACCCCCCTGAAGCAGATACTGGAAAGTCTGGGAGAGCAGGGACAGGAGCACATGGAACCCAGGCGTTTGGTCCAAGAGAACTCGGAATCTTCTGTCCACATTAATGGTGACATAAAGGAACATTGAATGTGTTTGCCCTCTCTCATCATACGTCTCATTGGATTCGACTCAGCACAGATGCAAACGCAAAACGCAAATTGCACAGTGTGTGACTGCAATCATATTGGAAGCTGCACCCTTGTTTGTGCAAGCATGTGTCAAAGATGTAGTTAAATGCAGACTTGGAGATTCACCCTACGTGTACATTTGTTGCTAAACATTTTTTCTTCTGCAAGCTGTGTAATGAATTTGGGGGGAGGTGTATAATGCTGGCACAGTGTGGTTTGGGTGTGAAGTCAGGAAAGGAGAAAAGGAAAGTTTTGCAAGAAGATAATGGCTCACTAATTACTAATTATTAGCAGAAAACTAATTACAGTACAAAACTGCTTCCATTTGGAAAAAAATAGAGACTTGTTTGATAGCTGCAAATTGGTTTAATGTTTTAAGTGCATAGTTTGTCTGTTTTTCTCTGACAGCAACATCAGAATTTAAACTGGGGATCAGTTTAAACATCGTGATAGGTTGCCACAAATAACTTGCAGAGAATCGCTAGCAAATTCAGATAGAATCACTAACTTAATGGAGCAACTCTTAATTGCTTTAATTGGGTTGATTAAGTCATGGCAACTCGTTGATGCAGAAACCTGCTGAAAACTAGAATAATTCCAGGAATACAGTTCAATGATGGAGATATTTGATCCGTAATAGGTCTGTTTTTCCGGATGCAGAATAGATACTAGTGGGAAGGTGATTCATACACATGATATTTAGTTAAGTAGCTCAAGTGAAGCGTACGGCAGAAGCCTGCAGCACCAGAGGTGGGAGGTGAGCCTTCAGCCCTGAGGTTTTGGGGTCATGCAATATATCTTCATCCAATCTGGAGCCTGAGTACGTATGAGGTCATGTGGGGGAGGGGCAAGACTAGCTCGGGCCTTGGGGGGATCAAAGCCAACATGAACGTCATTGATCCCAGTGTTGGGACAGGCTGGCCTCATACCACCACATCTTCCGGCTTTTCCAGAAGGATCCATGTAGAATTAAGGGTCATGGGACCGGGAGAGCTTGTGCTCTGGGTAGAGGGGTGATTTAGGATATGTGCTGCATGAAACCCCCCCTGAATCCCAACTTGCAAGCAGATGCCAGGAGACACAAGCTGAAACTAACTTCGCGGATTACTATCTGCTTGATTATCTACACGCCTTTTACTTTTGATGGTCTCCTCCTATTGTTGCCTAAAATGATGGGCGATTCAGCACGCTGTCAGCACACAGAAGCTGCAGGTCCGTAAGGCACCAGGGAAGCCATTGAAGTGTGTTATTTCTCTTTAGGCAGCCAACACAAGGTCGTCCTGTCGTGCATGTCTGTGAGGCTGCCATGCGTGTTTGTGCATGTGTGTGCGTGAGGATACCGTTGCGTTTGGGACAGTATGGAGGTGCGGCATTAAACTTACAGGTCCCTACAATGGAAGAATGGCAACACTTCTGAGTAATCACTCCCTCGCGCCTCCCCAACCCCCGCATGGCTTCTCCGTGCAGGAAACATGTCCGACGTGCCAAGGAGCGCAATGACATCACCCCCCCCGGTTCCAGGAATGTGTCACTGGCTCCAGTGACTCGAGGCAATCCCTGACGATTCCTCCAAATGGGGCAGGGTGTTGTGGGGGGTGGTTAGATATGCACCCCTTTCCACTCTACGGCAACCCCAAATGTAACATCTCAGGATGATTCCCAGTGCAGGTCTCTGGAGTTTCTGAATGAACTCGCCGTAAATACGTCACATGTGCCAAGAAGGACGTTACCGTCCAGAGGGTTAGGCAGCCCTGATCTTGGAGTGCCGGGACCCAGCAGGGTTTTATATCATACCTGATGAGTTAATATCTGCCTGAGATCAGCTGTGGTTCATCAGATAAGTAGAATGGAGAACCTGCTGAATTCCGGCACTCTAGGTCAAGTCAAGTCAAATTTATTATCCCACCAAGGAAATTTAGCTTGCAGCCAGGCATTTAAAAAGGAATAGAACAAATAAATAAATGATACAACATTAAAACCAGATACCAACATAGAGACAATGACCAATACATAATACAAAACCACAGCATATACCAGTATACCCCAGTGCATCATTTGGTACATCCATCCATCAGTGACATCACCTGTGCTTATTCAATATATTAACAGCAGCACAAACAAAAGAAAGTTTATATCTATTAGTACTGTGTGTGGGAACCTGAAGGTAGAAGCACAGACTCCCTGTAGAGGGGGTGGTCTTTATGATCCAGTACTGCCAGTGCCTTCCTGAGCACATGACGGTCATACAGATCACCAAGCTGGGTTGGAGTTACCCCAATGACTTTACCAGCTATACTGACAAGCCGGCCAAGCTTATTTCCCTCTGCAAGGTTGAGGTTACCAAACCATACCACAATGGAAAAGGACAGTACAGACTCAATAAAGGTTCTATAAAACAGTGTCATTTGGTACATACATAAAAATGTTCATTATTCTCAAAAAATAAAGACACTGCTGAACATTCTTAGGATCAGGGTTTCCTACCCCTGTTGCAGAAGTTTTCATGTCCAGATAAATTGCGTCTGTCCACCCATTTATCTGCGGGTCAGCCCCTATATTGGCTGATTGGATGTAAGGGGAGGGAATCAATTGACTGCCTGGGCAGCTCACACCCACTGGAGAAAATGAATTTGGGACTGGGAGGTGTGTCCATTTCAGAGTAAAAAAACCAAACAAAATGTGCATGGGGGGCCATTTCGGGTGTCTTTTTAATGTTGTCTTGACCACGGTTTGACCATGGCTGCAACCTTGCGTAGTCGCATCTTCCTGCGCTTTCGCCTGCATCCGCTGTGCTGCTCTGGGCCTCGCAGGCGCTGACGTGCAGCCTTAGCCGCAGCAGAACATGGCGCACATGATGACGGGGGAGGGGGAAGCCGCTGTGCGCGTCTGCGTGGGGAGCGCTGGAACCCGCGCAGCTGGTTGTGGCCGGAGCCAGGACACTGTCCCACGGGAAAGCTGAGAATTCACCGCTGGCTTCCCAAAGGGCCCTCCAAGCAAGAAGCAGAGAGCAAAAAAACAGAGGAGGCCAAAAATAACGGCGGGGCGGCCCAGGGACACGGCGCAGGCGAGGCGGGAGGCAGGCCTGTGGGCCGGCACCGCTGACGTCCATCCCGGCCACTGCAGCGTGCCGGTCCCTTCTGATGTCGTCACCAGACTCCACCGGACGGGGACCAGAACGTCATCAGCAAACGGGGAGAGAGGAGGGGATACTCAGGGATGACGGTCACTGGCCACACGGCACCGAGGGCTGACCGCAGAGGATGGAACTGGGGGGGGGGGCGATTTTCAGGCCCCACCAGGGAGCACGCTACAGGAAGTCCCCCGCTTGGACCGCTGCCTGGGAACAAACTCCAGAGGCTCGCAATTTTGGAAGTGATGGTGATGATCCATTAGGGTCTAATGGGGGCTTTTTAATTACAATACGACACTTGTTCTTTTTCAGAAGTGGCACTTGTAGGTAATAGCTTCCATAACAGGCCGTCATTTTCACAGAAGCCATGCCCAAGAAAACAAGTCCTGGCTTCACCCACCCATCGACACCAGTGTCTTCTCCAGGGTGGATGCAGTGTTTTACAGGGTAATTGCTCAGAACCATAGAAAAATTAGATGGACTTTCACCCACCTTAATGTCCCTGGTGTGTCTGTGTGGGG
>JAODUD010000134.1:9626950-9641690 GCA_026784285.1 Stomatorhinus walkeri
CCTCTGTCATCATTTTAAGTGGGAGAACTTGCACAATCGGTGGCTGACTAAATACTTTTTTGCCCCACTGTAAGTATAGATGATTTTTAACGATTAGGGTTATCAGATATAGCGATACCAAATACACACGTGCATTTTACGGAATTCATACATGTGTTTTTAAAGTGATTCAGAATCCATGATCACTTTTGCATTTCATGAACAACGGAGAACAAAATAATGTATTACGGTGGATGAGCAGTCAATGCTGTCACAGAAGAGAACAGTGATCCTATTTATACACTAAATTACCAAGGAACAACTGAGACCTCAAATTGCCTTCATTCACAGCCGAGTTTATTGTTACTCAGTGACGTGAGTCAGGGTACTCTACAGCAGAGACTTCAGACGGCAAAAATATCACGCGACAAGTAAACGAGTAAACAGGACGGAAGCTTTCCTGGTTCCTGGGGTGGTATTCTTCACTGTTTTGTTAGAAAACGCCTCGCCGTAACGCAACGATGGGTTTAGATGCGTCGTCAGGAAGGATCCGGCCTGTGCGTCGCTCTCCCTGCGGCTCAATTCTCATCCGGCAGCTTCCTTTCTGTGGTTTACTAGGACGGACTGTCGACGCACCTGTCATGGTCCATCTGGGTTTCACGCGACCGCAGCTGAACGGCTCGGCCCGGCAGCAATGAAGTGACCACAGTTCATTATTCATGCTCACCATTGTACTCCGCAACACACAATCATGAAAATTTCAATGCCACTGCCCCAGACAGCAAGGCGGGGCTCCAATGAAGCCTGCAGCTCCACCAAAGATGCGGTTTAAGTCTGGTGTCAGGCTCAGGAACCTGCAGGAGGCCTGCTGGGCAGCTCAGCTAGCGGCCTGCAAACCAGGACTCAGATATGACTCCAAGCACAGCAGGCTTCTCGGGACCTACCTGCCCGACTCACCCACCCCAGCTGGTGCCGAGGGGGACAATGGGATGAAATTGCTCCTGACAGCCTCGTCAATGAGCCTCCCTGTTTGGGAGGGATGCCAGAGTGAGGCGTGTCAGCAGAGCAAAGGCTAGCCCACTGACACACATACCAAAGCACTCGAAAGCCGACAAACTCACGTACACGCATATCCTTACACAGCACAATGTGATGTGTGACGTAGAGGGCATACCCAGACCTGGATAAAATCACTGGATCCTATAAAAACTATCGCTTCACTGAGTAAGTGTGTTTAAATATGGCCAGCATGTCAGTAATTTGGGTAGTGTTATGACAGCATGACAATAAGGATGTGGCTCACCGGAGTGAAAAATACTGATTCCTGTCCTGACCTGCTACGAGGGTCACACTCTGATACTTACTATGACCTCACACGACACGTACATCCGCGCTCTGCCAATGATCCCACACACCCTTCTAGGCTCCATCAATATCCCCCGTGTGAGCTACACCTTCTGCCCCGTACCGACTCGCACGAATCATCCCCTGGACCGGTGCCCAAAAAATTGCTCCTCCCCCAGGGAAGCACGGCTCTGTGGGACGTCGGTGTGAGCCTCTCAAGCGGCACTGCTTACAAAAGCAGGTCGTCCCATGGCGTTTTGTGGGGGAGAGGGATGGGGGCATCCATTATCATTTTCATTATCTCTGTTGGAGGAAAAGTAACACTTCTGCCATGTTTTACAGGGGGTCAAAGGTCAGCACAGCTGTAAATTTGCAATATTTATATCTCTGCAATGATGAATGTCAAGGAAGGGATTATATATATAGTTTTCTCCAGTGCTTCAGAATTTACATGAATATATATATATATATATGCTAATCATAAATTAAAAGAGGAACAGAAAACAAATTTTCCTTGGAAGCCTACAATTATTTATGTGTAATACACTTATTTCCTTCATTTGGGGGGCGCAAAATCGTTACAAAAATACTGGAATATTCATCTGCAGTCGTCTGTGCAAAATTGAATGACTCAGAAGCCAACTGCCTCTTTATCTTATGAAAAATGCGTTTGCACACAGCATGTGTGTATGTATATCTGCGAAAACATTTCAAAGGAGGAAAGTTTAAACCCTGCAAGCAGACAGACAGGAGATAAGTAGGAGACGCTGAAGCTGTGTCTTTCTGCCAAATAGACATCGCTTACAATGTCTGTTATTCTACATAACTTAAAGATGTAGACTTTATACACGATGGAAAATCACAACCAGTCCACACTCATCCCGTCTCATTTGACGTATGGGTTTTTTTTTCTTTTAATTGATAAAGAGAGTCACAGAGGGAGTAGAAGTCAGCGCAAGAAAACGCTGGTATCCCATTACCTCAGGCGCAAAAGCAGCCCCAGCACGCCCGCGTCATCGGGAACAATACTGCGCGTTGTGCGTCCCCCCCCAGCGGAAACAGGATGCGGCCTTATCACAGAGAGTCTGGAAAGTAGCAGCTAATGCCTCAACGACCACACCGCTGCTTTCCAGAACGTTCTCTCTGCCTCTCTCTGCGTGTTCTTTTTTAACTCTTTCCGTGAAGTCCTGATTGATCGGCAAGGCGTGAGGGGAAGTGGAGAGGGGGTGGGGGATAACGCTGTCTAGGGGGGGGCTCAGCACAGAGCTTAAAAACGCAAACTTTTATTGGAGAACTTTCAGTGAGCCGTGTGTGTGTGTGTGCGTGTGCCGATGGACGGGAAAGGAGGAAGCGGCAGCAAGCGAGTGAGTGACTGCAGACTGCGATTGTTTTTCACCACCGGCTCAGGAACAGAAATAGCGCTGTGAGTGGATAAACAACACATTTCATTCATAAAAAGCTGCCTGGGCTGCCATCACTAAGCCCCCCACCCCCCACACACACACACACACACACACACACACACACATACACACCCGACAGTCCGCCCATGCGGCCCCGTCATCGCAGGCCGGGGAAAAAGAAGAAGTGCCGTCATGTGACTCGCAGAGGAAGTGGTTACAGAAGGGCTGTCAGTAGAGTGACATCACAGCACCCTCATCGTCGGTTGTTGGGGGTGGGGGGCAGTGGGGGTCGGGCGTCGGTTCCAGTTCCTCGGTTTTGGGTGAAGTTGGAAAATACCAATGAAGTGCAGTGTCACGTGGTGCGACCCGCTTTCCGCCAGAGTACGGCGAGCCAGCGGGCGCGCAAGAGGGGAGGGAAGGAGAGAGAGAGGCGGCCCCCTGCTTACGTGCAACTCGGCCTGCGAGTGCGAGCGTGCGCACGCCAGGGAATAGGAGCGGCCGGCCGGCTTTCACACGGCCCACGCGCTCTGCCGTTACGACGACGCACTACTTTCCAAGTTTCGCAGCATCACCCCAACAAGCGCATTCCCGCCTCTACCACGTCCATGATGCACAGATTAAAATAATGATCAAAAAAAACAAAAAAAAACAGCGTCACTGTTCAGACCGGCTTGTTCAGGAGAGCAGAGAGGAGTGGGTATCACTTCTGCTGTCCCTTTGCCTGGGGGGGGGTCAGGTTAAGGGTCACAGACCTGGGTGACCGGCCACGTGGTGACCATCTTGTAGTGAAAGCCGTCCTATTTTTAGATTGTGGAAGCAGCTGGGGTGACTTCCGCTTGAGGTTTTCAATTCCCCTTTCATTGTAAGTTTGATTTATTCTCTCCACTGCCAGCCTTCAGTAGAGCCATTGTTTCACAGTTTTGTTGTTGTTGTTGTTGTGGCTTTAAAACGCAGCCCTATACATGGTAAAAAGAGAGTGGTCCAGCTACCGGCGGCGACGTGCGCATTTCAGCCACGGAGAACCCTGCCCACTCCTTCACGCCTACGTGTCAGTGCGCAGGGAAAAAAAATAAAAAATACAAACAAACGGCCAAGTAATCCCACACCAGCGAATGTTTGACGCGCTCACCCGCCCGCCCGGTCCTCAGAAAGAAAAAAAAACACAGATGCTCCGAGATTGGGCACCAATAATATTTAGTCACAGGCCGCTCGCCGCATCCATGGTTACGATGGGGGCGGGGCCCAGTACACAGAGGAAAGCTGGTTGGGCGCAGACCTTATACTGATCTGATGAAAAGTGATCAAAGTCTCACCTTGGGACAGAGATGTTTCGCTCAGCCCCTCAAAAAGAGATGAAGGGCAGGCAGAGGTCATTTGACCAGGTCAGTAAGAGGGTTAGGATGGAATGTAAGGATTAGGGTCTTGCTGCTGTACCTTTAATGTCCCGTAAGACACGGGTGGAGTCGTGTAGGCACACGTCACGCCAATTACGTGAACAAAATGGCCAAACTGCGTAAGGCGACGGACGCACGCAGAGAACGCTGGCCGGACTAGTCATGCCCGCCACAGTGAGATGGGCGAAGAGCCACACAATTAAACATGTAGGAACAGAAATGAGCATCGGGGATCCGCGAGAGGAGTCACGCCGGCAGGATGCGGAAGTGCACCGGTGCAGACTGTGTGATTGACTTAATTTAGGCATGTGGTGCCCGGCCAAATGAGGACCTCCCCCTCGGAGAGAAAGGGTGAGTGAAACAGCGCAGGAGGCCGTGTCCTCTGCAGTCACCCCCGTGGCCGAGCTCCACCGACTGGCCCGCTTCCCCAGGGCAGGTAGGCAGCAGTCACACGGTTGGTGTGACCACGAGGCTGCTGATAAGCCGCTCCCACGCGTTCGTAGCCCCCACCCTCCCTCCAACAGTGGGCCTCACAAGAAAGGAGAACACACCGAACGCCAGTATCACTCTCAGGTGCGCTTGCCGAACACCCCTCCCCTCGAATACAGTCATCTGGTTACACTGAGATCCTCAGCAGTAGGTGGAGCCGGTGTGTGGGCAAGTAATGTGAAAATTAGATCTGGAAATGATTACTCTGCAGGAATTCCTTTATAAGGCTAACATTTTTGGGGGGGACACATTAAGCAGACCCCCCCCCCCCCACCAGGTGTCATCTAGCAAAGCCCCTCACTCTCCTGCAGACACACCGCACTCACTGGTGGTTCAGGACCGTCATCTCTCAGCGCATCTCAGGAACGGTCACCCCAGCCCCAGACCCCCCCACCCCAAAAAAGCAGAAGCTGTATCCGGGCCTGTTGTTCCCCAGAGCCCCGCACACCAGCATAACCCCATCCTCACAGACCGCTAATGGACACACTCACTCCCAGCTAGAAGACCTCGCTGACCCCACTGGTGTCGCTCTGCCCACTGGAATGAAACAAAAGAGAAAAAACTGCATTAAAACAACCCCCATGTCGACTCCCCCTTCAGATCTTACCTCTCTTAAGTCTCGGCACGACAAGGAAATACAATCGGCTGAGAGGGCGTGATCTCCTCCAAGGAGCCCCTGGACATCTGGCAAGGTTACCCCAAGGGACTCTACAAGTGTTCACTATGTAAGTCTCTGACATCGGCCTGCCCCAACACCACCAGCGTGTACCAGCGTGGGGTGATCCACCATCGAGTGCTATGCTGACCCCATCCAAGATTCCAAAGATTAATGGGGAGGCTGCAGGGAATAGGAGAGAGTGAGCAGGTTCATGATGGACAGGCGAATGGGAGCACGCAGAACCCCCACAGCCCAGCGCCAACACCAGCGCTGAGATAATTTCCAGGTTCTGAAATTCTAGAAATAACCAACCCAGCTTCATCTACTGCAACATTTTAAGGGCTTGGCACCACAGAAGCCTGAAATGAAGCTGAGTTTTCTTTTGACCGTATTAAAACGGGGATGTATTAAATCTTTATGTCACACATTAAATATGCAGGGTAGTTACATAAATTGCTTAAATGTATCCATAGTGGTTTCAGATTTCCCATATACATTATTCATAAAGCAATCTGCTCTGAGGGAAACATCTACGCAGACCGTCTTTGGGCTGAAATACGGCCCGTGAGATATCTCGCTCGTTTTCACAGATTCACGCTGGCCCAGCTCGCTGTATTCAGCCAGCGGTAGTGATGCCAGCGGTGGCAGGCGGCTGTCTGTTACGCAGTCGCTAACTCCCGCTTCAATTGGTCAGGGCCATTTTTCCATGACACAGAGGAAACGGCACCGTGAGGCTGATCCCCTCTCTGCCATCACGTGTGTCAGCAGTCGAGCGTCAGATGGACTGTAAACCAAGCACCGCAAATCCCCACAGAGGGTCACAAATTTGTGGAAAGAAAACTGGAAATGGAACAGGCAGATTGAGAGCAATGTTAATGCCCCCCCCAGGCGCTGCACAGGTGAAGCCCTGTCTGTACAGACCGCACCCTGCAGCAGACCTACCTCATGTTCCTCCTGCTCACGCTCACCGGCATCTAGACCCTCTCCTGTCAAACGGCCATGGAAAGGCTACAGAAAGATCTAGATGGTACCGAGCGGTTCCAGACGTGACCGATTACACAACTTCAGAAGTTTGTAATAAAAATAACACGCAAAAGCACAAATATCTCACAAACGGTTCTATCTTTCTGGTAAAGCAACCCACACAAGGTTCAGCAGTGATTCGCGCGTTTGCGGCCTCCTTTCTCACGTAGAGCCACCTGTCCTGTCCAGGTTTACTTCCCAAAGAGGAAGTGCAGTCCCGGGGCCCCTTCTGTCGCTGCGTCAGTGGCGCGCGTCGGCGTCCGAGGGCCCAGCTCCCGCCACAGCAGTGGACGCTAATTTAGCCCGCCTCCCGACGCAAAATACGCGTGACTAAACTCTCACTGGCTCTTGGCAGTGCCTCTGGTGAGCCTGCTACATGTTTGTCAGCAGTTTGTCAGCGTGCGCAGAGTCGTCTGCGTCGTCATGGTGATAGAAGTGCGATTTCACCATGGTGACTTGGGGGGGGGAAGCCAGGGCAGCTATCCAGGTTGGCAAACAGAGCCACTGATGCTAGAAGGCCTGGGCACGTGGAACAGAACCACGGAAGAGAACCGGACGTGGGCCAGAGCGTCGCAAGTGTGTGGCGAGCACGTTGTCATGGTGAGTCCCATGGTACCTGCATCATTAAAAAAGAACTACTGA
Organism: Stomatorhinus walkeri; assembly: GCA_026784285.1. Classification (NCBI taxonomy): domain Eukaryota; kingdom Metazoa; phylum Chordata; class Actinopteri; order Osteoglossiformes; family Mormyridae; genus Stomatorhinus; species Stomatorhinus walkeri. The sequence goes on from JAODUD010000134.1 coordinate 9,633,883, forward strand.
GTGGGATGGAGATTTCCACTTTTTCAGGCTATTTAGTTAATCCATAGACTTTACTTCACAGAAGGCATTATATTTGTACAACAAAAAATTTTAAAAATCAGTGCTTGCAGGTGACCAAGAAATGGTCACTATCTCTGTAGCATTTAAGGTCCTTGTTCACTCACCGCTGATCACTCCACCAATCATACAAATTAGGCCCGCTGTATGTATTAAACTTTTTCAAGTGTACAGTTTCCATGGTGACTCCTGAGTGGTTGGAGCGCCGAACTGGGGATGGATTTTGGCACGTTAGTGCTGCTAGCCTGCAGACCTGCGACCTTGGCCAGCCAGTGCCAAAAGAGCCCCCCCCGTTTTCCCAATGACGCATCGGCACTCGCCCCATCAAGTCCCCAGTAAGTCCCCAGCGCAATCATTACCGCCTGTGACAAAAAGGAGCCACTTCACTCCCTCCCCCTACCTTCCGATGCCTGGTACGTCCTACATTTGAATATGAAAGGCATGAAACTGCATTTGCCCGCAACTTGTACAGCAGCTCCATTTTGTTTGCACTGTTCTTGTTTTGTGTTGCTTTGTTCCCCCGAGTGGCCGGGGTCTATTATTCCCCATTCCTCGGATATCGTAATAAGCGCCGGGCCCGGCAGCGCTTTGTTCTGCTCTGTCAGTATTCCTGTCCGCCTCGCCCCTCGAGGGTGTCGAAGGCTCGTTCATCAGCGGCTCGTCACGCGGCGACGTCGCGCCGCTAATCCGCCGAATGGGTGGGGGGGCTTCACCCTTTGTTCTGGCCCAGGGCTGCCTGTACAGGTGCGCCGCCTCCATCAGGACAATGTGAACAGGCATCCCTGGGAATATATTTTTAAAAATTCACTACATCATTTTGGGCTTATGGATTACAAATTCCATTCCTCCTGTCCATCATGCAAACTGTTGCTGCTTAATCCCATAAAACTGGGATGTTGTGTGGCTCAGAGTGTTACAGCGCTGTGATGGGACGGCCACTGGTTCAAATTCCAGGGTCGGCAGAAGGACTTCACTATGGGGCCTTTCTGCAAGGCCCATAACACCACTTGCTAACCCTACTTTCTCAACTGTGTGCTGCTTAGAATAAAAGGGTCTATTAAATGAATGAATGTTAAAAAAAAAAAGATCCTTTGTGTGTCTGAGTTTAAATCATAACCACAACCAACCACTGGTCAAACAGACGTAACTGTCATTTAAAAGATTCAGCGTGGGTGCGAGTTCCGACAGTATCATTACGATCCACGCATGATCAAACCACAGAAGATCGAGCGTTCCAGGCAGGCCGAGCGCCAACCGTGGTGGCAGCATTCCCGGGTTCCCCAGAGTGGGCGGGACTTACTGTCCCTTGGCACGACACCACTAAACACACAAAGCCGCCACTTTTGCAGTGGCCAGCAAGGAGGCCAGGGGACACCAGGGGACACATGGTGCCACTTCATGAAGGGGGGGGGGACAACTGACTGGAAAATTTGTAAGTCAAACCTGTGGATTGTACTGTAACAATTTGTGTAGCGGATTTATGACCCGTCGGGGTCACGGAGTAGTGAGTTTCCACCAGGTCTTGTCACCCAGAGCCAACTTCTAGGGTGTAAAGACTGTCCTGTGCTAACGAGGGGTCCCCCGCCCCCCCTCAGGTTCAGGATGACACACACCCAGGTGAAACAAGCGGAACTGCGACCGAACACAGACACGCGGGTGCATGCGAAACCAAAAAGAGCGAGCTGTGGACAGGAATAACCTGCGTCATGAAACTGAAGTAGAACTGGCAGGGTGAGCACAGGCGGGCAGCAGGGCACATGGGCAACACCGACATTTACTTCCCTTACCTGCCCTCCGCGGGCACTGAGGTTTATACAGTGTGAGCAGTGAATACGGCAGGCGCCCAGTGAATGCCTGACTGCAGACGGAAGTCCGTGTCAGAGTGGCAAAACAAAATAGGAGAAACGGCCACAGAATGATAGCATTTATCATGTTTTCGGCACACGTCACAATCCCTGTGAGCTTGTGACACGGCAACTTCCTATCCCCAGCAAGTCCATCACTGTGGAGTTCAGTGAGGAGCCCGGAGAGCAATTTTCTGGGCCGGACGGTGAAGCGGGAGACCTAGTGTTCAGGCTTCGATGCGGGTGTTGTACCATAAGGTACAGCTGGTGAGGGTGACAGCAGCAGCTTGAGCTGTGGTGGGGGGGGGTCTGGCGAAAAGTAGACCCCAGACGGACCAGCACAGCGGTGCATTTTTCCTTCCTGCTCCTGTTTTGCGAAATATGGTCCAAACCCCTCCACCCTCACATCCAGCCCACGGATTTCCATGGAGGGACATGGGCAACCCCCCCCGCACCACCACCTTTCCATCACTCAGACTGGGCCGCATGAAGGTTTTTCCCCTTCCCCCCTCCCTCATAGGACCGCAGCACCAGTGCATTCCAAATGTTTTCCATCAAGGGGGTGTGACACAAAAACCAGCATCTTCCCCCCCGCCACCCCAAAATTAAAACACAAATTTAATTAAATATATATATATATATATTTCAACATTGCAGCTATAAACTACCAGCTGGATGCATCACTTCTGCAACAGATAGGGTGCTAATAGCCTGTATGCTTGTAACTATTGATAAACATTAACTGCTGGTTTATAATTAAAGAAAACAGGTGAATCATTAGCTCACGATGCCGTGACGGAGAGCTGGCCCTGCCATTCAGTGAATCCCTGTGCCCTTATTCCATTAGACTACATCACCTGGTGCCAGATTTAGAAGCTGAGTAGAGCTACACCGGCCGACGGATTTGAATGGGGCTTTTATTTTTCTTGTCCAATAAGAGATGGAGAGATAGCGGAGCGGACAGGTCCGTGAGGGTAGGCACAGCAGCCACACACACCGCTAATTTGCCTATTCCACTACACCACACCACACGGTAGCTTTCTGGAAGTTTCCCTGCTGGATCATCCTTCAGCTCCCTCCCCACTTTCTCGGCGACATTGCCGGGGTTCCACATAACGGCCTCTGTTTCTTATCGCCGGTGGACAGAAAGCATCCCGCATGAAGGTTGCCATTTTTCAGGTAGGCCGCTGTGCAAGTCAGCCACCCCGACCTCCGCTGTTTACTTTAGCCTGCTTGGGCCCATTAGTGAAGTGGTATGTGACATTTGCAAGAGGCAGCCCGAGAAGTGCTTGATGGTCTAAAGGGGCAGGGGGTGAGGGGCTCGGGCAATGCCAAGGTGCCATAACAGGGGCCTCCTGTGGAGTGTAAGGCGAAAAAGGAGCCTCATCCGTCACTCCAGAGCACAAGGGGCCGCGCCAGAACGTAAGACACGTTCATGTGGGTGACAGGATGGGGGGAGGGGGGGGGGGAGGCATCTCCAGAACAGCACGTCATTTGTCCTTCCGCAGGCGAGACAGTGCTTTTTTAATTTTTTTATAATATTCTTGCTTTTTTCTCATGACACCTGCCAGAAGCCCAGAATGTGAGCAAGGGATCCTGGGATACATGTGAGGCCTCCACCAGTCATGGTCCAGACGCCAGGGGCACTTGCTTCATAGCCTCTGTGGCAGGGGGTGTTGCTATAAATTCTGGGGCCCCTGACAAAATGGTGCCTTGGTCCCCCACCACCTAATAAAAATCATGTCCCTTTGTACTCAAGGGTCCCCGTGCCATGACCCTACTGTGCCCCTGGTCTGTGGGCACGAAATTAGCATCTTTGTCCCTCAGGAAGGAGTTAATTCATGATACAAAGTCACACTTTACACGTTTCCCCTAAATGCTTCTAATTAAGGCCCAGTTTCACCTTTGTGATGAGTCACCAATGCAGTGCATCACAGGAACACACACAGACTTTTACAGTACCCACATATCTATGCGCTACAGAAGTTTACTTAAGCACTGCTTTGTCAACCTTAATTCAGCCTGGATTTGGGTTTATTCACACCTCTGCTTAATTATCTCATTAACATATGCGATTTATATCATAGATCTAGGCTAACTGGTGAAATGGCTTCAGAATAAGCTCCTCATTAGCCGGGGGAAGAGAACGAATGCGAATTAAATCACCAGCATGCATATAGAAACACACAAAAGAGCTCTCTGAAAGCGAAAAATTAACTGAAATAGAAGGCGGCTGTGCGACAGGAGTGGATTAGAGACACACACCTTCACAAAAGCAGCCCAGTTCCAGTCTACGCCAGGGATTTATTCTTCGGTTGGATTTTTTTTTAATAGCAGCCTGGACACAATGGGATTAGCCATGACTCGGTCAGCACTGTCCCGACTCCAGCACTCCAGCCTCATCATCAGAGCCTTGCCGATCGCTATTTTCACACCAGCCCGGCGATAACTCGGCTAATTATGGCTCCCCCCAGCTATCAGTGTAATCAGGAGGTTGCGACTACAGGTTTTATGAAAGATACAGACATCGCAGCTCTCACTGGCAGCCCACTGCGATGCTTCAGAGACCATGTACTTCACACTGGAGAAGAATATGGCAGGTGCTGGACCTGAATGCTCAGATCTGGGTAGAGGAAGAATATGTTGTAAGCGTGACATCATGGCTGTGATTTACAAACTGTGGCATCATGGATACCGTCAATCTACCAACCCACACAGCCTGGCACAGAGAACCAGCTCATTGATGGACTTTGGCATTGACCGTGCCTGCAGTTTATGTCTTGTTTTTAGCAAGTAGGCCCAATCTTTCTATATTCTATAATGTTAGCTTTCCTCCTGGGGGGGGGAGGAGTTGGGCAGTCAGTTGACCTTTGACCCTCCAGCTTTGGTCCCTCTCCTCTAGGCTCTCATCTTCCGCCTTTATTTTTTTTACTACACCATAATAAAAACATTCCTTAACTAGTAGATAGTAAGATAGATTTCCATGCGGCTCACAATTGGCCCCTTGATGAAATGTACTTTAATCTCTCGTTTGTAAATATCTTATTTTCTTATGTAACCATCCCCATGTCCCCATATACTCGACACAGGGCTTAAAAGGATGATCGATGACAGTTTATAACCAAATTTTTGACATGGTGTGAATCTCAGAGCATAGAGGTTTCCTCAGTGAGACATACAGGGCATGTTCTGGAACCAATGGGGTGACTGATGTCAACTTGGTCCAGAGCAGAAAATTCACACCTCTGGACTTTTCTTCATCCACTAGGGCCATTTTCCCCCTAAATCCCTGTAAATTTTGACATTTCACGTGCCAAATTACCAGTGGGGTGTCCTAGCCTCCTCAATGGCCTGATGTAGGCAAAAGCTGCAACATCATTGGCTGAAGGTGTGCGTGTATAACTCCAGCATCAGCTACGGACAAGTGTGATGCGATTAAGAACTAGAAAGGATTTTTCCCCTCCACACCCGAAACCTCAATGTTTGAGTCAAATCCGAAGATTCACATGCAAAGGAATGTCTTTCAGGACACGACCCAGAAGCAAGGAGACATTCCATGAGGTGTTGCGTCGATGCTGGTGACAGCATCTTCTCTGTCAATTTAATATATCGCCATGCCACAATCCCACAGGAATTTATGACTTTGTGAGATCCCCTATTGGCCTGAGACACCTAGATGAGCAGGGACACGCTGAAGCCCGGGCAGCAAATGCCAGGTACGACTCCGCCATCACGCGTGGCTCAAGTCGGCCAGGCAAGCCCCCTTAAATTATTTATTGCACAAAAACATTACTGTCTAAACATTTAGATAAGGCTGCTTTTTTGCTCCAAGTTATTTTCCAAGTTTACATGCAGAAAAAAAGAGAAGTGAATCACATCCTGTGAGTCAGCATATTATTTAACAAAGTGGGCACGCGGACTGGAGCGAGGCTGTCCTTTTGCAGCCTGAGGGGCCCTGGTCGCACCCGAGTCGCCAGGAGAGCCCCAGGGAAGCGGAGCTCGGCCCAAACCCCAAGATCCCATACCACTCCAATCTGCGTGGTGCCAGATCTCCTGGGCAACTAGAGTCATAGCTAAACAGGGCACTAAGAGACACAGTTACCCCATCATCGACAAACTACCTTCACCTTGTATGACCATACTCCTTTTCCTCAAAGCTAAACAAATATATGACATAAAAGACAGTGACTTCTTTTCTAAAATTAATAGGGATGTCGGGGACCAGAAAATCACAAGACGTATATAAAAGACATTTATAAGGGCATGTCACATGACACAAACTATGCTATGTCACATGACACAAACAGCATGTGAAAAATTCAAATCTACGGTATGCATGTGTTTGGTTTATTCAGTCCAGTAACGTAAGCATGACTTCCAAAGGAGACCTCGTGGAACTTCTGGAATTTGCCAACGTCACAGGAGATGATGGCACTTATAAAGAAAAGACAAAGAGAAAGAGAGAATCATCTGAAGACATTTCCCGCACACCGTGAGGCTCAACAAGACTAGCAGGCACACCGAGGGTCACGCAGGGACAGACCTCACCATGATGACAGACCCATACTAGTAGTGACACCCAACAGAACCACAGGACCACAAGATCACAGAGCAAAGGTGTCAACTAGATGCATGGGGGATCCTTAGTGCAGGTTAACACTTTACTAAATCCTGCAGCTTTAACTGAACCATTTAATTAAAAACTGTGCTGAGCATTCCCTGAAAATCAAGTATAGTAGCAACCCTCAAATACCCTTCATTCACACATATACACATATACATATATATACATATTCATATATACACACACACCATGGTTTAGCACCACTGGATTCCATGCTTTATTGTTCGCTTCCCAAGTAGCACACATCCCCTGCACTTTAAGGGCACTAACATTAAGTCATAACCAGATGGTTCTCAGTGATTTCCCAGGAGAGACAGTTACTCTGAATCACAGAACTACCTCTGAACGCAAGATGTACAAAAACAACAGCAAAAAAACACCGAATAATAAATCTCTGCTTTTTTTTATTCCTCAAACATGTTTTTTCACCAGCGTTCAGTGCATACAGGCTGAGAGTTTGTTCCGATTAATTACATCAACAGATAATTACATAACAGACATAGAAGTGAAGTTATTATGCAACCGGGAAAGACCTGTCACCGCTGAGGTGTGGCTGACCTACTCTACATCTCAGGATAAATGAAAAGATGTCATGAATGAAGGAACTGCCACATACCTGTGCCCACTCAAACATGAATGGTATGAGGCAATACTCCTGCCACGCTCACCTTAGTCATCCTCTTGTTTACTTTTCTTTGGGATGCCTGAGCGATGGGAATCACTTAACATTTTATTATCCTTCATGTTCTGGAGGTGGGGACTCCCTGGGCTTTATGGGAAGCCGCCCTGCAGGTGTGCCCCGGGCTGGCGTTTCCACAGAGGGCGCCGACCCACGCACCATCACCGCCGTGACAGTGAGGCCGACAAAGCCCAGGAGGTTCAACAAATACTGAAAGGGCAGCCGAGCGTGCAGACAGAGAGCAGCGCGGGCGAAAACGTCGCCCGGACGAACTCCCACGTAAACGTCACGTTAGCAGAACTGCGAGCTGCAGAGATACGCGTAAGGTCAGCAACACGCAAGAGCGCGGCTCGTTCGCTCCGCACGCCGCGTCTTAGGGCCGGATCACGCAAGAGCGCGACTCGCTCACTCTTTTTATTATCTGATTCTCGTGGATGAAACTTATTTTCACGATTGCCCGAGGAGTTCGGCGGCAGTGCTTCTCATGGGCTCTGAACATGCAACATTCTGGTCTCAAATCCACCTTCTTCTTTCACCCAGTGCCGCTTCCCAGCACGTGGCATCCGGAGAAGGTATGCAAGGAAGAGGCTATTAAACCAGCCCC
>JAODUD010000134.1:9641741-9659865 GCA_026784285.1 Stomatorhinus walkeri
CCCCCACAAAAAAAAAACATCAAATACAATAAAGAAGGACCCTCTTGCTCACAGAAATATCTCTCATGACCATATTGAGATTTTATGAAGTAACAAACATGCTGTGTCTCTAGCCCAGTGGTCCATGACAGCCTGAGAGTAGGATGCACCACTTGATAATTTAGCCCACACTGCTAACAGCGATCTGCACCAAGTCAGCAGCGCAGACAAAATTCTCAGCTGGGGGAAAAGCCAACTGCTTGGTCTCCACCGTACGTGCTCTTCCACACAGGCCCATCCCCATCAGGCAGACTGTCTCACCAGAAAACACAGCTAAGCAGAGTAGTACCCAAACATACAGTTTGTCGAATCCTGGTATTGACCTCACCTTCATGGTCCAACAGCAATACTCCATCCGAGACTGAAACCTATTTAAATTTTGCGAGTACCACCACTAATATTATAAAACTCCTCTGCTGAATTTCCGATTGGTTTTCCCAGTTACAAATCACTCACAAAACATACAGCTTAATAAACAAAAGGAAAGCAGTCTTTGATACCTTCTTGGGCTTCTGGCTTAGATACTGAAGGACTGGGGAGGCAACCTGGGTATTAAGGCATCTGACACAGGCTCATCAGGCAACCAGACCGTTAATAAATCCTGTACACTCGGGTAACCAGGATGTCTGAATAGGACCTGCCAACCAAACTACTGACTTAGTGCTTCCCTGTAGACCCAGCGCCCCTTCCAGGAACCACAGGCTCTGGACTCCTACTCCCCACATTCCATCAGCGAGACACACGTTTGTTCATCACCAGAGATTCTGATACACAAGCAAGAGCAAGTTCATAACTGATGCAGCTGCACGGTGAGGATTAAACACACATACCGGGACATTTCGCACCCACTGCTGTCCCAGTGGAGCCATTTTTTTTTTTTAATTTCTGCCTGGGTGACGAGATCTCCTGGAATCCCCGGCACGTGCTCTCGCTGGTCACGTGACAGGTTCTCAGCCTCCGCTTCAACCTGCAGTCTGATGAGCGTCACAAAGAAAAAAGCAAACGAAATGCTGAGTTTCAGGTTTACCAAGCGACCTCGTCCAGTGTCAACCATCGGCAAGAGGAAGAACCTTTTGTGGATTTACAGCCAGTTAGTTCTGGTAGAGGCACCCCCCCACCCCCGCCTACATCTCTCAGTTCACTAATAAATGTGGGATAAAAGAAACCACAGAAGCCGTCTCCAGAACTCCACCTAACCTGCATTTTCAGCACGTCCCACAAAAGCCAACCTACATCCCAGGGGTCCACATCTTCACGCTCGCATCCCCGCACCACGTCGATAGCAAAATTCACAGGACTTTGCGGCCAGTAGACTGATGCAAGCTGTTCTCATGAAGCTGCAGCATGGTGTCCTGGGCTGCGGTGTCTCAAACAGGAGCTGGAGGTCATCTGCGTCATGGTGACAAAAAGCAACATGATTTGGAGCAGGCGTGTCAAAAATCACATGACAAAGCAATGTCTGATGAAACAGGTGAACACTGGAATACAGAATTTCTTTCCATCTTCAGAAGTGAAATTAGAGTCACAGGTAACACTTTACTTGACGGCACAAATAATGTAGTAGTACACGCTTAATTAATGTATCAATTAACCAGAAACTAAGTGTTAGTTACGTACTGATCCCAAGTTCATTCATCATAAATCAATCATAACGGTTCATATATTTCACGCTGTTAATGTGTTTGTTCAGGATTTGTATCTGAGTAGTAACTGCATTACTAAGTTACTGAGTAGTAACTGCATTACTAAGTTACTTGTGGCCCCAGAAGTTAAATGTTACCAAATCACAAATCATTACAACTTTCATTCTGGGAAAAAAGAGGATTCCATGATGACTGAAATGGCCCCCGCTGGCTCTTGTTGAAAGGCGATCCAGCTCAACAACGCACCAAGCAGCACATTAAACAGCAACGTCTAAATATAAATCCTACTCCGCAATGAAAGAAGTGCACAGGAAACATATTTTAATTTCAGCCAGTCCCAATCCAAAATAAATAAATAATATTCCGCAGCACTCTTGCCGATAAGTGACAAGCTCAGGGCTTTGTGTCTGGCGGCCGTCTGCTCACGTGGCTGTGTGCATGAAACCCAAGCCTTACACCCCCCACCCGTCCGCCCATCCCAGTGCTAACAGGCGGCTGGCCACGGGGCAGGGGTCCCGAGCCCTAACACCTGTCTTCAGTGGGAACAAGCAGTCCCGGGCCCAAAAAACATCACCCCAGAACCCCAGGGGTAACCACTCTCTCATGTGACTCATCATAAGACCTGACGTTAAATGCCCCTCCCATAACCGATCATGGGACACGGGAGCAGCAGCACGCACACTCGATGGGCAGAGCGGGGACTGCCACACTGGCTCAGGTCACATGACCATGCAGGCTGAGCGGCACCTACCTCCCAGAAGCCCTTACATCTCCAGGCTGCTGACACAGGACACAAGTATAATATTACACATACAATAACCCTAATTCAGCTACTCAGAAACACAAACAAACATGGAAGCCTCTCCGAGTCCCCAACAAAAGAAACTATAGTTCTTTTTTATCTGGGTGGTGAATAAGACTCGGTAATCACCACCAACTCTCATAAACAACACGCCAAAAAAAAATAATGTATGGCCGTCATGGCATAACATTATTATATAAAAAAAACAGATTCACGCGGACGAAACTACGCAGCAAAACTGCCGAGTGAAAAGTCCAGAGGTGCGAAAACGAGCAACTTGCTAGAAGCATGACGACCGGCTGATTCACATGGTGAAATGTCAGGCTGAATGTCAGGGATCTGGTCGGCATGTGCAGAGATTAACGCAGAACCATGAGCCCAGGCTACCTCTACGCGGCAAGGATCGACGGTGCGGGATTCCAGAAGCCGGACCGACTGCAAAATCGTTGTAGCTGATCACATTTCAGCCAAATTGCTGTTACATCGTGAGAATGACTGTGAATGCACGTGGTGGTTATCTCTCAACCTATTATTAAAGTTTCTCAGATATCTACACACCCTCATATTTCTCCTTCGGTAAGAATCATTTAGTTCAGTACTTGTAAGACTCACTTTAGTTATTTGGGTATTACAACGTGGAAGGCTGAAACCCAAACAAAATGTGAGAACAGGAAGGAAGAACAAGACAGATGACAGGTTGAGGGACAAGCAAGAACATCTGGCCAGAATGTGTGTTTGGGCGCTTGGTGACAGGTTTACAGCAAGGAAACTCATTTTAGGTAAAAGCATCTTGTCATTTGACTTCACTTCACCCTGTCCCATGAGATCTGTGCCCTCTTCCTGTTTTAAAGGGTGCTATCCAAGTATTCAAATAAATTCATAATGTACTGTATATTCATATTGCTGAATAAGTAATGTTCTCCAGTGAATTATTGATTAAAATGACCACAGAATGCATACAAGCACCCATGTCCTAGGTGCCCGGAACTGCCTCTTTCCCACAGACCACAGGATGCGACTTCCTGTCACTTACAAACGCAGAGGCTCACAGGTTTTCATTACTTTACAACAGCGAAAAGGAGCAGGACATTAAGCAAAGATAAATCTCAGCTCCTGGAATGTAGCTCCAAGGGACAGCAGTGAGTTTTGTTTGTTAGTTACCGCCCACGGCGTGTAGTAAACAACTTCAGTGCCTTTAAAGCAGGGACCATGGGCTCGGGGATTTGGAGGTAAACCAGCTAGCCGGAACACTTAGCACTGTGCTAACAGCACAGTAGTTAGCCACGTGAGACCTTCGATCCAACAGAAGAGCTAGCCAGAAAAGTCCAAGACTGCAGGCAGGAGCAAAGGTCTCAGTGCGACACACAGCTTTGCGTGGGTTACAGCGCTCTCGTGCTCTTCTTCAGAAGAAGCTCCCCATGGACCCAAAGAGCCCCATGTCAATGCCGGATGCCACTAGCTCACCCTACCCCACCCAGCGCCCACAGAAACTGGCCTTTCTGCGAGATACCATTCAGGTAGACCGTGTGACTCACAGCCAGCGTGGGCTGAATGGGGCAGGACAGGGGATTCCCCCCCCACGCTATCAAAAGGTTAGAGTGTAGCAACCTTATAAAACATCACAGATCGAGCAACATTATACACTCCAGTTAAACCTCTCTTCAGAAGGACAGAACCTTTTTCCACATTCATGGAACAGATGTTCGAGTTCCAAGCAAAGGCTGGTATCCACACCCTGAGCCTTGACCTGTATTTTTCACTCGTATCACTTCTTGCTCTGCCATTCTCTGGTGTGAAACACTGCAAGATGTCACCTCATATATGGCATTTGGCACAAACATGATTTAAAATGTCTAAAAACAGGTCTGATGCTGACAGAAGCCCGCAAGGGAAGCGATAGTCATCTCAGCCCACAGAAAGATCCACGCAAACTCGCTCCAACCTGTAATTTGCCATTCAATGGCCAATCTAAACAATGGCAAAAGAATGCAAAGCTATGGTTAACATACAGTTAAACACACGGTCTGGATGGGAAAGCGCTTAAGTTCTGGGAAAGTGTTTCATTCACTTTATATCATTCAGTTAATCAGATGATGTTATATGCAACAGCTTGTATGACAGGTCGACGGCCAACAATAGGCAGAGCTTGACAGAGGTTTATCGTTTAAACGCAGGTGTCTGTCTGTAAGCAAGTAATCGCAGGACAACCCCAGAATCACCACAGATCTATGGTGAGCATGCAACTTGTGACTGTTACTAACCACAAAGACCAGCCACTGAGTCAGACGCTAATGCTAACACCAGGCCACAAGAGTTGCTGGGAAGAATGCTAAAGCTAATTCCAGCTCACAGCAGATATAGTGCAGGCATGCTAATGCTAAAGCTAGGCCACAGTATCACCCAGTTAGTCGAATGGTAGGTTGAACTCTCGAAGGTGTGTCCCATTGGAGGCGAGAAGCAACACGTGACCATTTGTCGAGAAGGAGAACCAGCAAGTACTGTACCTGGCATGGACAAGGTAGTCGCCAATGGTTCAGGAACTAGACTTGTGAGAAAAAAAGGTTTGCAAGTTCAAAGACTGAACTGCAGAACATAAGGCTTAACTTTATTTATAAAAAATAGCTGGAGGACAAATATGTGCATTTTAAATATTGTCACATCCAAACAATAAATGGATGTAGTGATCATGTGTTCAGCTGCACCGGGACAGTTAACCCTTACAACACAGAGGTCCATAACCCAAGGGAAGGTGCCAGCAGCTGTGGCAACACCACCAGACACCAACATCAACAAAATTTACAAGGTATATGAATTATAGTTGTTATTATTGGGCGACTTTCGAAAAAAGAAACACCCCTTAAATATCTTAGCCAGTCTGCATCCAGGCATCTCCGTCTATCCAGGACTGGAACCCCCAGAAAAGTGTGATTGGATTCGCTCTGTCCTCCAGAGCCAACAGTCTGGCTCACCTCGTACAGAGCGCTCAGCGAGATCCGGCGTGTGTGTGTGTGTGTGTGTGTGCCGCGCGCGGTGTGTGTGTGTGTACCCGGTGTGTGTGTGTGTGTGTGTGTGCCGCGATGATGAGATAAGATTCAGATGGTTCCATTACAGCTAGGGAAATCCCGTGAGCTTTCCTGGACAATCGATGTCTGGGCCATCCCCAGAATTAGGCTGCCTTTCAGCGGCTCCAAGCTTTGCCAGCAGCACAATTACCCCTCTGACAAAGCACAGAAAATTTCACAAGTCGAATCAAGGCCACTCTGTAAGTACAGCACTCTATTCAACAGGGCAGTTTTAAGGAAACACAGGGGACTTGCATGTTATACATAAATTCTAAAACCATCCAAATACAATTTTTGTTATATTTTTAACAAAAATGTTTACTTTTCATTTACAGAAAACAGAATGTAATAATCTTCTACGTCTTTACGTCACTACAGCCCCTCTCCTTTAAAAATAAAATAATAAAAAAAGAGTTCATTATGGCTATTACCGGTTGGTTACGTTAACAGTCATTTTATCCTAACAAGAAGCGGATGACAGCAGTCGGACAGCAGCTTTCAGATTTCAATCTGCCTCATTTTGGTGGCGTAATTTCTGAATGCGAAGCCGCTCGTCATCGCGAAGAGCTTCCAGCGGACCAAGTGACCCCCGGGTCCCCGCTTACGGAAGGCTTTGTGTCGGCCAGCCTTCTGGCTGCAAAACCACAGACGTTTACGAATTATGCAAGACCCGCTGGACTTCTAAAAACGTCAAATAAGCGCCAGTCTCCTAATTACGGAAGCGCATAATGATTATGTGAAATTCATACTGTAAGCAAGAACGCTCATTTTATAATATGTAAGTAATGTGTTTAACTCCCCACTCTGATGTCAAAAAACGCAAGGGGAACGGGAGTTTTATATACATTTATTGTTTAAATTTTCTAGGGCGTGTGTGTGTGGGGGGGGAATATTACACAACTAAAATTAACCAAACTATTAATACAGGATCGACGATTCTCCCGTAAATACACTTTTTAACCATAAGCGGATAATCAGGCCAAAACTTCTCAATGGATTAGAGCTGTAGTACTAAGGGATTCCCCCCCTACCCATGTTGCCTAGTGGCAATTCCATTTCGTAAACAAACATGGATCATTAGGGCGTGTTAACTAAAGTTGTGCAAATGCATTATATAGTATATTATAATATGTCTGACCGTACCCAACGGACCAGCAGTGACCATGCCGTGTCTGCTATCAAGGAGGACCAACACATACGCCGGCTACCTGCCCGAATGCTCATGATGCACCGGATTCAGCGACACAAGCGGCTGCCAAAAAGTCCGGGGAAAGAATCTAAAAGATACACAACTCGGGTTAATGACAACACGGCCGGTTCGTCACGTTAACCGGGTGCTCAAGCAAAGCCGAGACAACCAAATGTAAGTTACAGGCGTGCAAGAAACAAGGTATATTTCGGAAAAATAAAACGATTTTTGCCATTATGTCCTGTTTTACCGGAGTAAAACTTAAGGAGCGGGTGACTGTTACTATAAAAAGACAGTTAGTCCGTGCGAACGGTGTAAGCGCACATGCTGCTGCTTCTACAAACCTGCAGCGTTAACAGTATCCGCGATCTACCCAAGGAGTTCCCAGTTTCCGATCCGTGACCCCAGCTCACCCACACGTCAGTTTCCAACAAACGACTAAACCACCCCACCTCCCCTCCCCCTAAATCCCTCCGTTTGCTGGAAGTTTTTTTTAAAAGTTCCGGAGGACGCAGCTGGTACAACTGCAGGTTCAGCGCCTTTTCCACAAGCATAGGGGTCAGAGTGGTGGGTATCTAACACGTTTAACTCTTTTAATCGGGTCCATATAATATGCACCGACACAACTAGCTGCCCGGCGCGTTAGTTAACTACACATCGTCGCAACGCAGGAGTATCGGTGAACGACCCATTACCAAGCAGAAAAACGGGGACGCGCTTCCGCTAAAAATACCTGTCTAGGACTATATTTGGCTTGGCTGGAGCACAATCAAATTTCTAAAATAAACGGACCCGCCCCGACCGAATGAATGGGACCTCGGCTATCTTTCGCCGTTGAGTCGCCCGCTACTAATTTTAGAAACATCGCTTGCGTCAATCACGCGCCTCAGTGCGTCAAGCGTTCAGCCCGCCCCCGGGCGCCTGTGATTGGCCAGAGCAGGTACGTGGCCAGAAAATCACGCGCTCCGTGATTGGCTGAAGTCGGCGTTCTCCTGGCCCCAGCTAAAGCGCTCTGTTTTATTTCTAAGTGTTCCATTCTCGCCGTCGCGGTTCTGCCGGTTAGTATAGTGCGATGAAAACTGCTGCGAACTCATCAAAGCTGCATCCTATACGCGTTCCATAAACTTGAAGCATAAGCATTACTAGTGTTTCTAAATATACTTAGAAAATAAACATACGTTCTTTGCCCCTTTAATTCCTTCTCAGAATAATGTATGAGGAAAATAAGCTGCTACCATTTTAACTTGCAGGTCCACCTGTTGAGACAATGCAAAGTAGGACGCTTCTCGCTGCATTCGCCGTTAAATCGTCTTGTTATTATCCCAGGGACCCACCTCTGACATTTTCACGCTGGTGGAACTTAATTTCCACGGTCATTTTATTCAAGAAAATTTCACATTTTTAGTTTCCACGTCCAATTTTTAACGTGCAGGTAACGCAATCTATGAATAGCTTTCTTTAAACAAACACCTCATATTTCTCTGTAATAATAATATCCCGAAATATTGCCAATGCTTCTTGTGCTTAATTTTCTGAAGTCTTAAGCATTCCTTAACAAATTGCCAAAGCTCACGTTTGACGAGTAGGGCATTTCTTTGCACGCCTGAAGAAATTATATGAGGGAATGTGATTTTGTGTTCTGGCCATGAAATCTATTGTAAAAACGTAACATGAATACTACCTTTTTTATTATGACCACAGATTTACAATTCCCCACTGGTTTTACTTTACATCAGAAGATCAATCCCAGCAACACCTCCCCTCCACTTTTTTCTGGCACTGGCTCATATGTCTACTGTAGTTCGGTGAGCTTGAGCCGAGCTAGCGAGTGACGTCATATGTCCCATGGCGTCACATTGACGTCTCGCATACCAGTCGCTCTATGTAGAGCGCAGACACATAAATGTGCTATTAGACTTTCTCTCACAGAGCTCTCCACATAAACAAAGCCACATTGCAACTTCATCACAGCGCATCATCAGCATTAGTAACACGGACGCAGAAAAGGGATCGCAGAAGTCCAGTGGTCATGCACCGGAGTATTTTTTGCTCTTTAGAATAAAAAACGAAAAGTAAAACAAATCTGTCACTACGTCTAGAACTACTGCTGTACTACTGCAACAACGACTATTTCATTTTTGTGATAATTCCGAAAATCTACAGGAAACTTTAAGGGGGCTAATATCACATGTAAAGACGGAACCGCTACAGCAAGCAAGTATGTATCGATATGTTGTTTTTTATTTACGATTCATTTTATTTATAATTATTGGAGTTAACCATATCGCAGTGTAATGGCTAACGTCATTTGTCATTAATCCTTAGCTAACAAGAAACTATTTTTTATTTTCGTCAAAGAAAACTGAGCTCTTCGAAACTTTGTGAATTTGGACAAGGAGACCTGTTGAATATATGACATTGTAACAGACATAGAGCGGAAAGAACACGGTTTGATTGTACGATTAATGTCCTCTGGCGAATGGAAGCGATTTCGAAGAGAAAAAAGGTATCATATTCTTTCTGGTTGTCATGGAAATGGGATGCCATTCACCGACAGCCTGTAGCGCTGAAGCAGACGTAGGAGATGTAACGGTGATACAAGTTTTTGCGCCTTTCTTCGGACAAAGTTATCTGTGCTCTGAAAACGGAATATTTTTTTCTCTATGCTTCGTTACTATCGGTAGTCATCTTGTTTCGCATCTTTGATTTGCCTGTGCCATCATTTATTATAACTGACCGAAGGGTAATGTGACTTTATTTTTTCGCCACGTGTGTGTTAACTCTCACAACACATAGACGTATTGTTGCGTAGGGATTGTTCAAGGTGAATTCGGTAAAACGCTGTAGGTTTCGGGTGATTTGTAATGGAAAACGAACCAGCCTGCGAAAGATTAAAATAATCCTGTGTTATAAAGTTTGCTGAGCTCGTGGATGACTCCGTTGATGACACTTTACGAAGAATAGCTTTTACATCTTTGAATAAATATCCAACTGATGATCCGTTTTGTGAAGCGGCATCTATTCGCATTGCAGTCTCGGTAGTTACTGGTCTTGAATGGACTTATTTTCATATGAGGCTGAGTTGCATCTCCGGTATCAATTCTGTTTTTTCTTCTCTGTCAGGAACCGCAGATAATATACAATACAGCTATATGGCAAATACATGCGCAAGCAACAGAAACTGTAGAGTCAGGTGAGAACTGTAGGCTATTCTGAACAGTCTCAGGAAAAGCGAAAACTCTCATTATTTTTACATTAGCCTAATGTCTGAAATTTAAGTCTTAGTTCAGGGTGGGAAAAGTTAAAAATTGTGTCCTTCCCATACTGCTTGATGACTGATTGCACGGCAAGAAAATAACATGGGTTTCATTTTGGGCAATACACATCATCAAATAAACACAAATGGAAATCACGTTATTTTGTCGTTATAACGATCGACAGCCTACGTTCAACGCACCATAAGGCGATTTAGACCAACCGTGGATAAAATGTCTTTTTTCGGATTGTCCTCGTGCTCAAGATGTTATAAATTCTAGTTTTCATTTAGGCCTAGCAACATTAGTTTTAATCCTGCTTTTTGAACATGTTTTGCGATATTTCATAGTTGTTTGGCGGTTTTTCGTGTGATTTAGCCGACTTATAGCTCACGTAGACACAGAAATCATCTCTTGACAGGTTTCACTTCTTCAGCTGATTTACTGTAGTCTACTTGCAGCTTTTCGTTTTTCGCTGTCTTTCTTTTTCTTTTTCCTTTCTTCACTTGTCTGCCAGAAAGCCACTTACTGTCTGGCTTATTAAGTCGGGCGCTACCGCCTATCACAAGGTGCGTGTTTAAAAGACCATTCACGGTTCTCTAGGTAACCAGTCCCCGATCGCTCCGGATGGATCAGCGAGTGAAAAATAACCACACCAGTTAGCTTCTGTTGGAAACATGTAGACTGGTAATGGTGTATTTGAAGTGATGATTGCGAATCCATCTTTACAAAGCTGAGCGACAGAAGAGGCACGCGTTTGAATTAAGAAAACACAAGTTCAGCAGGAATTGTTGAGAAGAGGGAGAATTTGCCAAGTTGTGATATAGCCTACCTTGGCAGTTGTTGTGAAGAGGAGACTGAATGAAAGCGTGGTGTCTTATAAGTCTGTTTCTGTGTAGGCTACTGTAGTTGTTGTTCTAAACTAATATTGAATTCTAATCATATTTTATCTTATTTGAATTACTTCACTGTCTCCATTTGTTCTGGTATTATTATTGACATCATTATTGCTATCATTACTACTACTAGGCAACTACTAACCTGTCACTGTCTCTCAATACTGCGTTTTCAAATTAACTTAATATTGGAAGGCTGTTTTACTTTAGTTATTTTCTAGTTCCAGTAATATGGAAAATCTGCACATTTATTCCATGCGATATTTAAGTTCGGAAAAATACATGTGTATTAACAAAATGTCATTTTGCAATCAGTAAAGTGATTCATAATTTTCGGAATTTTGAATTGATTGTCTTGGCGAAGCATAAATTCTATCAAGTTAGAAACAAGGGTACCGAAGTGGGTTGATTTGTCTAGACATGCTTACGCAGAGAGGGGGCGCTGTACCCCTTTAAATAGTCTGTTGTTGGGCGCTTTAATGCATTTCAAAGTTGAAGGCGTACGACGCGCGCGGACAGTTTCATTTTAGGGACTAACTCAGGTGGATATTGCTACAAAGGTAACTGGAAGTGTGAGATGGTGTGAGTTGCTTGAAATTCAAAAACTTTCACTTTTTAAAAATACTATATGATTGTACTCATATTTCAATTGCTGTTGCTATTCATTTATGAACTCAAATGTATTGTCCGTTGTGTTGGCAGTTGCCTATCTGATATTTTCGCGTGCTTGATTTTGAGTTTGTTTGGATGAATACTTTGTTATGTAATGGCGAGTAGGATTCTGTTCTTTATCTCCTCTTCCGAATTTCTGCTGAATTGTATCAATTGCAATGTGCATGCTCTCATTTAAAGCTTAATCTCTATAGAAAGACAGTAAATGTTATGTTACTCTTGCTAAAAAGGTTATAGTTGTATATGTGTATGAGGTGAAACACATAGATTTTTCACTCGTAATAAAAAATAAATTTATGTGTTGTAGTTTTGTCCGGCTTAATGTGTCTTCATTTAATAAGACAATGTTATGTTAATGTGGTAAATAATGTTATGTATGAATATATATATATATATATATATATATATATTAGTGTTAAAGCTAATCGTTTGTAATGATTACAGCTGCGTTAGATTTGTGTTTGCAGTTTATTCCTCATAGTAAATATCCGGGGATTGCTGCAGGACACTCTTTACCTACTAAATCGTATTTTTTTCCCGATGTTTTGTGCATTAATCCTCGCGAATTGAAAGTTTGGACCAAAAGTTTGGGCCTGGTTTGCTTATAAAGTTTTGCATTGGTCTTCATACAGCCCCCGGTTCGAAAGAGCGCCCCCAGCCGAGCTCTGAGACCCGGCCGTCGGACACTGTAACTACCGAGGCGTCTGTTCCAGCTGCCTCTCTCCATCGCCTTGTACCAACTCCGCTGAGAAAACCGACCACAATTCAGCGTGCAAAATTTCAACCAGGTAAATCTCATTCATGGTTGAAATGATGACGCATTATAAAGAGATAAACATGTACGAAGGAGCAGAGATAATTCTGCTGCTCGAGGACTTATGTTTTTTATTTTAACTGTGCATAATAACAGTGAGAATGGGTTTGTTTGTTTGTTTGTTTGTTTGATGAATTACATATCTATAGACATAGAATTCTACCAACCAACAGTCCTCTTAATCATACATTTATCATATAGCCTACACACTGTAATAATTAGCATCGTGCATTAAATACATTATGATACTTTTGATTGTTATGGTTTGTGTTTTTGATTATTCTGCTGGTTCATTATTTCAATAACAGTATTATTTCAGTGCTTAAAATATATGGAAATTATTGCATGAATGCGATTTTAAGTCCAAGAGGACATATAACATGCTTTATTTTCGATTGTCCCCACAGGAAATAAGTACTAAATATAGATATAACTCTAAAAAAATACGGAAAAACTTGTGAAATTATTCATGAAGGATTTTTTTTCAAAAAGCATATTTACAGGCACACATTCACACACACATATATATTACAAATAGTACCGGTTCGCGGTGTAGTACAAGATAGTGATTTGCACCATTTTGTTGGATTGGAATGAAGTATGAGGACAATACACCAGCGTCCATCCGGCTGAGGGGACGAGGCGGGAGTCGCGGAGGCAAAAAAAACCGAAACACGCGAGCGCCGAGACAGAGTTCATAAATAAACAGGTTACACTAGTACAGGAATGCTGAGCAGTGGTATGTAAATGCTCTTTTAAGTTTGACTTTTCTTTTTTTCTCAGTCAAAGGTGTCACTCCCTCATCTCATTCCCACTGCTACTTTTATCATAATGACCTTAATGACTCCAGTGATTGCGCGTTGAGTGTGTGTTTGCGTGCGTGGTGAAGCGTCTGCGTCTGCTACATGGTTTGCGCAAATATTTTTGTATTTCGTTCATTTTCAGTTTTCGCTGGAATGCCATCGTGTTTGTTTTGACAAGTCGTCTTTTGTTTGATAGATGTATGGCATTTTGGGAATGAACAAGCGCGCCAAAGTTTGGGACGGCTTCATTTCATCCCCCTAAAATGCACACCTCGAGGTTACAGACTGCTTTAAAATTCAGCTCCATCCGCCTTATTCTTAATCATTTCGAAAGCTTCTGTCTGAGGCATTTTTCTTTGATGGGCTGTTTGGTTTTTGCTGTTTGGCAGTTTGAGTCTTCTGTGCTGTTCTTTCATACGTGGACAGATGTCTGGAATTAATAGTATTTAAAAAAATTGAAATTTTGCCCTTATCGCTTTGAAAAGGTGGTTTCATATGCATATTAAAGTTTGAGACGCTGAAAATTAATTTATTCTAAAGTTAAGCCTGTGAGGTAGTAATTATTGTACATTTTATTCTGGGGGATCTGGTCCAATTAATTTCTAAATGGTTTGCGTGACAGTTTAGGTGTTGTAGGGGCAGGTAAATACGTCTTGATTTCCACTGCACCATTGGCAAGTTCACCGTTATTCGATAAGTTATTGTATTGATATTTTCTTGACATTTGGGGATAGTCCTCGCGACTCGTTACGTAAGCAAATGCAAATTTTGCTGGACTTGAATATTTAAAATATGTACCTGAGCTCGTGATGGCGTTTTCTAAATAATGTGAAGTGAAGGGAAACAGTATACAACATTTCAGCCATATGTATGTTATGAAAAAGTTTTATTTGTACCGGCGACTCCATGATGCTGCAAACTAATGGTCATTATTAGTAAAGCAATCGTTAGAAAAACCTGTCATCCTGCATGAAGCTGAACGTTAATGTGAAACAACATGAAAAGGTTACAATCACGGGAAAGAGAGGGAAACAGTATGTCCAAATATTTCTTGCTGTTGCGTGTAAGGTCCACTGGCGTTGACTTGAAATGTGTAGCGGAAAGTATGCCCGCGTAATAGGTTATACTCGGCATCCTAAATACAACTGCGTGCGTCGCCGGAGGTCATTTTGAAGGAAATTGTATGATCACGTTAGTTAAAGCGGAAGATGCCCTTGGAGGTGGTGGTCTCGAAGGAGTGCACTGGGGAGAGTGTCCCACCCATCACCGGCGGTGCAGGGGCAAACCGCCCTGACGTCACGGCCTGTCGGGCTCTCCCTTCGCACCCACCCTTTCCAGTGAGTGGGCGAAAAGCTTCGCGCAGGTTTCGTAAAAGAAACTTTGACTCATGTAACAGTCTAATAAAAAAGGAGGAAAATGGTCATAAAATTCTGTGATGACATCACATGTAATATTGGGCGTAAAGGCCTATCTAGATGCTGCACGAAAGGAAAAGGTGTTTTAAAACACAAATTACTTAACAAAAGTCAAAATGCCTCTTTCTTTTTAACTGGGAATCATTTGTTCAGCTTTTTTGTTTCTGAAAATAAAATTATTTCTCCTACTACATTTTCTTAACCAAGCACCTAATTTAAGATTAAATATTTTTTGTTAATTGTAAACCATAATATATTAAATGTGTTACAGTACAATCAACAAAGTCTTTAAAAAAACTACACTTAAAAAAACGAACCGGAATTAGTTTTCTACTAATTACTTTAAACCGTGATCGCACGCAAAGCTCTGATTTTGCGGTCTCCCATTGATAGCTCGTTTACAATGTGTGTGTGTGTGGGTGTCTTAAATAACGCGTGTCTGTGTGTTTGTGCGAAACGGAAAGCCGGTGGACAGCGAGAAAGGATAGACTTTATTTACGCACACCGCTGTACATAATTGATAAGTCTGATTTTATCAAGCAAATATTACGTACTGCAATATTGGAGATTACGGGAACAACAAACGAAAAAAATCTGTTTATGCAGTGTCAATGAGACATCCACCTTGTTGACAGTTCCTCGGTTGAAAGAAACGAGCAAACAGGTGCACTTCAGTGCGTTCGCAGGAACGATTGATTGCAGCATTACTCCCTTACCTTTATACATACACACACACACCATATATTCGTACGTACTCCGGAGGTCGTCGTTTGGAATAAACCCTTTCGTTGTTAATCCTCACTCACACTTTGCAGGAAATACACTTCAGACTTGTTTCTAATTTCTTTTGCAACTTGCGTGTTTGTTTTTAGTGTATATTATGGCTTGCCGTGCCAGACAGTGTTGTATAATATTTAGCCTATGTTCAAAATATAAAACAGTTTTATTAGTAATACACAGAGAATGTTTTTCCCCAACAGAACTAACTGCAATGACATTAAGAACAGGAACAGTAAGTAGTAAGTAGAAATGCGATGCATGTCTTGGTTGCTTTTTAACACCTGCCTACGTTAATCCGCATACCTGGGTGGTCGTTCCATTCTAAATGCTGGGACCAGTGGGTGTGGGAGCCAGGCGCTGGTTCCGTTGCATAAATTTACTGTTACATCTCATTGGCTAAGGAGTGTGGCATTGTGCTTCATCTTTGTGTTCTCACATGTCATTTGTCAGGGTCTGTCTGTGACATAAGTCTGGAGTTTTGGGCTATGGTGCATGTATATTAATGCTTAGATATCCAGAAGGACCTTCAGAAAATCAAATAGCTACACAAGAAGAGCGGATACGCGTTACTCACAAATATAATTAAAACCTGAAACTCGAAATTCAGAAATCCGTGAGAGAATTTCTAAGATTATTCCTGGGCTGGGGGCTGAGCGTGAGTTTCACAGCCCTGGATCATTCAGAAGTCGTCTTCATCCCATACAGCAAACCACAGGGGTTTGTCGCGGACACAGTGGTGTCTGTTAAAATTTAACCAGTGCACAGGTAATAAGTTGGGGATGCTTTACTTATTCATCTGAGAAGCTCCTCACTGCATCAGTAATGTCATTAGGCAGCCAATTAAAGCTGAAGCAATATTGCATTTTGGGTAGTATTTGTGAATGGCTTTGCGGTGAGGTGTAATTGGCTCTGAGCTTGTCATATCTGGTCATTTTTTAAAACCGTGTTCTGGAATGTTTGTGTTCTGAGGCTGCTTTGCTGATCTACACTTTGCCTCAAAGGGGACGTGCCTTTGTGTGGCTTTGCATGGCTGGTGGCGCATGCCGGCGCTGACTCCGTGCCTCTGGTCCTGGGTGGCCTTCTACAGCAGCTTACAGGAGCTCCAGCTCAGCTCCACAGCACACTTGTCAGCTGAGTAACTAGCATGTTGATCCTCAAAGTAAGGCAGCACTGATACAGTTGGAGAGGCCCCCGGACCTCTTACATAGTGTATTTAGGAAGCTTATGACATGCTTTTCAAGAGTGGTGTCTGTGAATGATTTTTTTTTAGGGGGGGGGGGGCTGTGGAATTTCTGAGATCTTTCTTTCACCTCTCTTTCTCCCTGGTTGTGCTTACAGATATGCCCTGTGTGCAGGCCCAATATGGCCCCGCCCCCCCCGGATCCAGCTACACCAGTCAGACCTTCTACGACTACAGCTCTGAGCTCATGAACCCGGACTACACCAAGCTGACCATGGAGCTGGGTGGAGGGGAGATCTCTGCGGCAGCCACCACCTCACTGCCCAGTTTTAACGTGTTTGTGGACAGCAGCTACGAACCCAAGTCCTCCTGCCTCTACCAGATGCAGGGCCAGCGGTCCTTGATCAAGAAGGAGGAAGACCCTTACCCCGCACCCCCACAGCTGTCTGAGGATGCCATTCCCAGCACCTCCATGTACTTTAAACAGTCTCCACCCTCCACGCCGACCACTCCTGGCTTGCCAGGCGCTCCCAGCACCTCCTTCATCTGGGATGAGCCTCATCACCTCTCCCAGGTCCCACCCAACTGCTCCCTGATTGATTCCGGTGCCCTGAAGTCCCCTCGTTTCCCACCCTTCTTCGACCATTCCCCCCCGCACGGCGGCTATGACCCGGTCCCAAGGCCGCCACCTCCCTCGTCCTCGTCCTCCGCGTCGGCCGTGCAGCACCCCACCGGACTGGAGCCCCACATGTACCCGGTGCGCTTAGGCAAGCCGGGCAGCTTACATTTCCCACTGAGCATGGGTCCCTGCACCCCCATCCTTGGGGAGGGCACCATGCCATCGCCTCCTGGCCGTTCCGGTTCAGGGGAGGGTACCTGTGCCGTCTGCGGGGACAATGCAGCATGCCAACACTACGGCGTGCGCACCTGCGAGGGCTGCAAAGGCTTCTTTAAGGTAAATGCTGCATCACTGTTACTACCTGGCCTGCGTGGGCTGGGCAAAGGTGGCTCTCTGGAAAGTCAGGAAAAGGTTACAGTCGGCAATGGGGCTCATCAGGTCTTTCTGAAATCTCTCATGTCAGGAACTACCGTAGAATGAAATCCCAGACAGTGCCCTAAGGAGAAACGCGTCACTAGTAAATTGTAGCAGCTTTAACTGTTATACCCCTGGGAACCAAACTACCTGGTAGGAGGAAGCCAGGCTGTGTGAAGCTGTAGAGTTACACATTAAAAAATAGCTAAATTGTGGTAATAACTTGAGTTTCACCCTACTGGTGATGTTCAGTCAATTACCTTTAAGGTTTAAGTGCCTGAGTCAGGAACGAGGCGGCTGAAGCAAGTTTTCCCATCGGCATGTTTCCACGGAGTTGTGTTCGCCCTGCAAGCAGGCATCGTCGTAACATCAACTTTCCTCACAAATCGTTCAGTGTCGAGGCACCGGACCCCAGTGGTGAGCGGTTGCCACGGCTCCTCGCAAGGGCCGTTTCCCTCGGAAACCAGCGCTGGGGGGGGGGGGGGGGGGGGGGGGGGGGGGGGGGGGGGGGGGGGGGGGGGGGGGGGGGGGGGGGGGGGGGG